>CAXARX010000569.1:0-15088 GCA_963971425.1 Bryoerythrophyllum caledonicum | reverse complement strand
ATTGAAGAAATCATTGTACGGGTTGAAGCAATCACCGAGAGCGTGGTATTAAAAGATTGACACCTTTTTGATACAAAACGGCTTCTCTAGGAGCATTGCAGATCATAGTCTTTATTTCATGCAAGAGGGGGCAACATGTAATCATTATCATGATCTATGTCGATGACTTGATCATCCTAGCTAGTCTCACAACCTCAATGCAAGCAATGAAGGCAATGTTTGAAAGAGAGTATGATATGAGCGATCTTAGAGAGTTGCATTTTTGTCTTGGAGTAGAGTTTGTGAGATAGGCGAGCGCGCACTATAACCATGAACCAAAGCAAGTATGTAGAGGATGTGCTCAATCGCTTTGGTATGCAAGATTGCAAGGCAGTTGGCACTCCATTAGATGCCAATTCTAAGCTTGTGAAGCTTACCGAAGAAGAGCATGCTTTGGAAGCTCAAAGCATGCAAGATGTGCCATACAAACAAGTCGTGGATTCCTTGATGTATGCCATGATTGCAACAACGCTGGATCTTGCGTATCCGATTAGCGTTGTTAGTCAACACATGGCAAGACCGGGCTCCAAGCATTGGGTTGCGGTCAAAAGAATCATGCGTTATGTGAGAGGCACGAGCGATGCAAAGTTGTCTCTTGGTAGCAATGACATTGTGTTGACAGGATATTGTGATGCGGACTAGGCGGGAGATTTGGATGATCGAAAATCAACCACAGGCTACATCTTCAAGGTGGGATCGGGGGCCGTGTCATGGAATAGCAAACGACAACAAACAACGGCGACATCAACCGTGAAGGCGGAGTACATGACAACTAGTCATGCAACAAAGGAAGCCATTTGGTTGAGGCAACTAATGGCCGATGTGAAATGTGCACAAGATGGTGCAACAACTATTATGTGTGACAATCAAGGTAGCATGTCTCTTGCAAAGAATCCTACTCATCATTCGAGAACAAAACATATTGATGTTCAATATCACTTCATAAGAGAGAAGTTAGAGACATGAGTGATAGAATTAAAATATTGTCCTACAGAGCATATGGTAGCGGATGTACTCACAAAGGCTTTAGCACGAGATAGACATCAAAGGCTAATAGATGCATTTGGGCTCAAAGACTTTGGCTATAGGCAAAGTGGGAGTGTTGAAATAGAATAGTAGAGGTTGCTAATAGCCAAATGAAATTGGGTTGGGAATAAGGTGTGTGGGTGAAGAGATGATAGTATGGGTTGATCCTAGTGTTAGGAGTGTTGAGTTATCCCATATGGTTAGTCAAGGGGACTACCAAGTGTACACCTCTTAAGGAGGGAAGCCCATGAGTAAAGGTCATCTCTTTCTACGCAATCATTGTGTATTGTGTGTGTGCTTCTTGCATTCTACTCTTACCTTCTTCAAACTAATCCTGGAAACCGGCCAACATACAGTAGATTCACTAAACAATGTTGAGATCAACTTTAGTAGGAACGAATCGAAGACCACATATTATAAACAAATAAATAAATACTTATAAAAATAAAATAAATACTTTATTCTAAACCATCCAATAGTAATTCTTGTGTCGGCACCACTGCAAACACAATCTTATCCAAACCAATACAATTACTCAAAGACTCTAGCGCTAAACCACGACCATCTATTCTAGTCATTGTGACTAGAGTCTCTATCTTCCAAACGAGATAGTAGTCTTGTAATATAGGACTACGGTCTAGGGAACTAGAGTTTATTATCAAGATGAACATACAATTCATCCACTCTTGTCCCCCCAGACCAGTGTTTCTACTATTGTGAGGGGGAATACTCATCAATGAATGGTAAGAATGAGTAACATAAATGAGAAAAAAGAGAAACAGAGAGTTAATATGTAAAAATTGCAAAATTGCTTATCAAATCCATTCTACTAAAGTGAAGCAAAGTAAACTCCAACAAAAAATGGAAATTATTTGGCTAAATATATACATTAAATTAACATACATTAATTTAATATGTTTGTTTTGATTGATTTGTTTGTTTGGATGTCATAGACAAGGTGTCCCTGGAAATTTATTTGTACCATTGGAAAGCTCTTGACACGGAAGGTTGGACCCCCTTTGTTTTGTGACATTTAGACGTACAAAATAAAAATATATGTTTTTTTAATTGAATTAAATAAATTGTTAGTCTTACTATTGGTACTAAAAGTGGAAACTGATATGAAGATGCTAAAATAATCGTTGTCTATGTTATGTACTCTACAACGACATAAGTCTTCTATTTGGGGGTTGTTGTCATAGTTATAGTATATGGTCTGCGTTTACAAGAACAAAAGTATCAAGGAGACTTTGGATTTGGCATTGTCGCCATAATTAATTCAAGCTATCTATTGAACGAATTGTATTCTTCGTCTCTGTGGACTACCGGGTGAGGTTTTGTCTTGTCTGTTGTACCACTTGGTAGTTCATTTGACTAAAAGGATGCAGAGCTTGCTTCAACCTTGTTCATACTTGGAATTTTTTTGACACATTTGAGTTATTTGTAAAGTCTCTCCCACTTTGGGCATGACTTTTTTGGAAGTTGAAAAGGCAACTATAGTTGAAGTGTCAAACTTTTTTACAAGATACTTATGTCACACGATTTCAAAAGTGGGGACCAAACTTTTTTAGGCACCATTTTAATGGAAAAATAAGTTTCATACCCACTTTCATTTCGACTTTTTTAACTCAACCGACTTTTTCACAAAACTCATGGGTTTAAACCCCCACTTTAGAGTACTTTACAAATAACTCAATTGTATCAACTACTTGGCTTCATTAATGGCTTGTAGATTCTTCACTAAGTTATGAAATCTCTGCACACATCGTCGTTTGTATGCAATGAACTCATCCAATGCTCTTAACTCCCGCTTATATGCTCCCATGACCTCAGCTAGTCTGGACTTCTTCGAAAGACTAGACAAAGACTTTAAACAAAGATGGCCTTTAGTTTGCTTCCATGTGTCATTTCTAAAGTATGTGTATTGCACCAGAGGTACGATCTTTCTTACAGAATAACTCATATGGTGTGGAAATAATATGCCCGTAATTGTATGACCTTCTATAAGGATATGACGCTGTACATTACACTTCCAATCTCTCACATTCTATAAATATTATATTGTCATATTAGTGGACAAATGCACATCCTCCTATTGTATTTCATTAATAGAAAATTCAGTCTTTTTGTTGATTTGGACGTGTTGATGTGGTGCACTTTTTTGTTGATTTGAGCAAATTATTGTTCAAATGAACATAAAAGTGTACCACATCAACACATCCAAATCAACAAAAAGACTGAATTTTCTAGTAGTGATTTATCATGACTACATGAGTATGTTCATCTCTTGAGGTTGGGCAATTTGCAGACGAGGACACTAAAAGTAATGTTATGAATGATTCAAAAGTTGAGTTTGGTGAATATTTTGAAGATGTGATAAAAAGTTCAGATAATAGGACAGATGGTGAAGAAGAAAATGGAGAAAGTTTTGATGCCAAAGATAGATTAGAGACCTTAGTAGATGCTTTGGAATGCAAACTTGTTGAAGATAATTTAGAGGAAGAGTCATATAATCCGAACAAACCATCACTCTTAAAAGATAAGACATTGTTTCAGGTGATGACAACACGTCATCTAACTTGGTTGAGAAACATTCTGACCACAAAGAATAACCTATTATGAAAAATGAAGAAATAATTTGAATAATTGGGACCATGTATTACCATTGATAATGGTCCATCTAGCAATCCTCGTGATGGCAAAAAAATAAGATATCTCGGAGGCAGCCCCAACATTTCTAAACGTGAGTGTTGCAACTTCCTTAGTTAGTTTGCATGTACATGTTGTGACCATCAGTACGCAATCAACGACGTTATCATTTGGGTAGGCTTTGGCAAAAGAACATATGATCCTTAGACATGATGGTTTGTAGTATGACCAAAATGGAGTGAGTTATCGTCATTTGGGAAAAAGGTAGAAACTATGCGTATAAACAAGTGAATCCTATTTTTGGAGGTTGAAGTACTGGCAGATGTCATTTCCTCTGCTGTGGCATTTGCTACAGTAGCAAGGCCGTTGGATTATGCAGATCCACCTACCCTTTCAAGAAATGAATGTTTTATTTGAGGATTGTCGTTTGTGACTCATGCCATACAACATGTACTAATTAGAAAAAATGAAGAGATCTCCGAGACACTCGAGGTGGTGCTTCGGACTTTAGAGGTGGAGTAGATATAACTGTAGAAGGAGCTGTAAATTGGTACACTTTTTTAGATTATGAGAGTGTAGAGAAAGTGCAGATTAATTAATATTAATTAAATTTTTTGGTTTAGGGTTTCTCAAGATATATTTGTAAAAAATGTATTGCATAAGATTTGTTTGTACATTGGCTCATTTGGATTTTTTTCAATGGTTCTCATGTTCCCTTTTTTGGAACCAATGAAACTGAAAAGTGCATGGGGTAAAAGTTTACAAATTCATCAAATTGGGGACAATGATGGCCATGAAACAATGCACGTGGTCAAATGCAATTATTTCTAATTGGGTATTTATGTCCGCCTCTTTAATTTGTCATATTTCTATTTGGTGAAATTAGTAATCACTAGAAAAAAAGTGTTTGAATGTGAACATTGATGCCATAAGCAACTTCTTTTGGAATTTTTTAAAGTTTGTAAATATCCTACATATGACAATGGGAACCAATAATTGATTTACAAATTTATACTAACCTTTAAACATCAAGAGGGGTGTTCTGGTGTAGCTTGCCAGACATCTTATTGTTAAAATGCCACGGGCATAAAAAATAACTCAATAAAAAACAAAAATAAAATGAAATAGAATAAATAAGCGTGATGCCACGTGGCGGCCTAAGCCAATGAAAAGAAAGAAAGAAAGAAAAAATGAAAGAGAAAAGAAAATAATTTTAATTTTAATTTTTTCTTCTCGAAATTTGTGTGGAGAGATGCACTTGCAACAACAACTTTGTTCAACAATTAGATTCACTTCTTTGATCAATTGCCATTTTTTTTCTTACTCATCCAGATATGGTGAAATTTTGGATCAAATGATTTGGTAAAACTTTTATTTCTTCAATATTCTCTCTTGAACACGCCTCACCGGCTCGGCCTGATGTTTAAGGGTTAAATGTAATTGACTATGACACTCAAAAACCCACAATTTATTGAATACAAATGACATTCCTCTATTACTTAAAGAAGTGAATCTATGTTTTTAGGGTGCTCTATTGCATTGTCTTATTATATTATATAGCTAGACCTTTGAAGTATATAGATATAAACTACATTTTCCTTCATTCAATCTACACTTTAAAAAACCTTAGAGGTCAGCAATTGTACATCTTTATGAATGAACTGCAATTATTATCCTAAACGTTGTTAGCACCTAGAATCCAATTACTAAAGCTTAATAGTCGCTTCTATGTACGCTAGTTCCATCCTGGTTCCATCATTTGGGACTATGTTTTGGCTACTTTCAATTGAATTGCAGACAAGTTCAAAAGAAAAAATTCAAGAAATCAAATTGAAAGAGGTGAAATGATGTTAACAATCTAGATGACATTGCGGTCATTTAGGGGTTAATGTATAGTTATGATTGGATTACATGTTTCAATTGTTAACATGTTGATGAAGTTAAAAAAATGCTATGTAAAAACCTACCTAACATGAAAACAAGCCTAGCAATTATAGGGTTTATGAAGTTTGAAATCGTGATTATTTTTAGTGATCAATGCAATGAACACCAAAATATATATTTTTTCAGATTTAAAAAGTAGGCAATAAAAACACGTCAATCTATCCTATGTAGCAAGAAAGGCTAATTAGTTTACTTTCTTTGATACTTACGTAATATTCGGGTGATATTATGGTGATACTAGGATCTCTTGTGGTTGTAGATCATGTGATTGAGGCTAATTTTTGACGAGAAACGCGAATAAATTAAAAATATATAAAAAAGAATCGCTCATGGGCACTACAGGAGCTCCTCGTGATGATGGACAGACACTACTGTAGCTTCATTCATGCCGCCTCGTAAGAACTCCTCTCTTTCCATAGATACCGGGCAGGGCAGGGACGGGGGCACCCGGGCCGCCTTTGCATCTTCATCGAGAGCTGGAGTTAGAATCGAGAAGCGGCAAAATGGTCAAAACCCTTCCACGCAATAAGAAAGCCATGCCACGAAAGCCCAGTCAATGCGCTGTGGATCTCACTGTCATTGCGTTAACTCTAATTATTGCTCGTAAATGATTTCCTTACAACGAATCGCTGAGCTACGATAAATATGTCGCGAACTCGCGATTTTGGTGCCGGACGCTGCGAATTTCGAACCAAACGGACAGATAACCCCCGACCTCGTCTCAAGTTAGGTCAACAGTAAACCAAGCCATTTTGTAGTGGTTGTAGAGCTTTGGAAGATGAGGGATTCGTACTGCAGATTCTGACACAGAAATTCGAACCTCGCAACCACCGTAGCTTGTTCAATTATGTCGGGTAATTTTTAGTACATACGCCCGAAACATAGGGTTTCATGAAGCAGGTACTGTAGATCGAATCTCAAATATGTGTCAAGAGTTATACAAAATGTTTAATCAAATTGTGAAAATGAAAAGTCTGCAGGTTTTGGTTATACTGTACTTGATTGTCGAGCTTGTCTAGTTACGTAATTGAATGTTTGAATCAAGCATACATACATGAGAGTTATTCTTCGTGAAGAGTGGAATTTGTTGATGTAGTCTTGATGTTATCCACTTCGACAGCTACGTTTAAAAATAGGAGTACTGAAGTCCAGGCTGGGAATGGCGTCCATCACATCGGATGTAGAAATAATCGGGCCATCGCAATATCAAACGCTTGAATCGCAGGTAACAGATCACTCTCACCATTCTACGTTGTGCTTCAGTGATGTGTAGATTATGGCCTCCCTTGGCCAGGCACCAACCATAGAAAAATGGTTCGCAGCACTAGGTTACTGTCTCATGAATTAGAGTAAAGAATACAGAGGCTAGGGAGCAGTGGTCCCACAAATTGAGCCGGTATAATATTCGAGGGCGGCTTGTGTATCTCACTACGATATATTATTAGTCTTGGCGAATTCTCTGGTGTAGAAAACGAACAATAGCATTAACCTGTTGACCTGTTCAGCAGGAGCCCAAAAATAAACCCGTACAGGTAGTTATGAGTCATGAATAGGTACAGGTCTGACATGTGCCGGTGCAGCGAAGGGATTCATTCGCATTACATTGAAATCGTAAGAACTGAGATTGTTACTTTTGAACTAAGAGAAACCATGTTCTGTACGAGTACAAGTATAGGACGTCTGTATTGTACAGGACAGGCGTGAGTGAGGCTTTGAAGTGGACAGAATATGCTGGCGTGGGAGGTTGGAGTTCTCTGCATGTGTGAAGTACTTCACACGACAGCTGACGCCAGTTCCTGCTCAGCCTCTCTACAGATTTACAGTTTTTAACAACTATAATTTTTAATTATATTTGTTGAATGAAAGTACATTCATTCTAGTGCAGAGCAAGGTACAGACCTAAAGGCAAATCCTGGGACATTGATTTTTGTGGCCTCTACGAATTTCACGGGCCAAGTTATTTGTGCTTGGGTCAGTGGGTGGAAATCATTTTGAAATTTCGATTCCTTAGGTAATGTTCAGAACTAGCTATGACTTGCTCATTGCGTGCAGTGGAACCCAAAATTGAGGGGAGGGGAACATGATGGCCCAGGGAAGATGTCCGATGCCAGTTGTGCAAGAGGTGAATCCAAGACTTTATTCAAACCTCGCATTCTTTTCTAAAAGTGACCGGGACGGGGCGATTGGTGCTTAGAGATGCCCGTGCTGCACCGCCCAACCAGCTGGCTATCCAGAATTCCTGCAACGGGGGCCCCGCCTCACATGACCTTGGAACAATCTGCTGAAAGGGGTATTCTTGCATCCTTCGTGTACCGGAATGGAAAGAGATACGGAATTTCTAGGTGAGACACAGACCCGGTCTAGGCTGTGGTTCATCTGAAGAGTAGCTTTGGCGGTTTTGAGGCTTGAGCTCGGTCTACGGGGCTGACGAGTAGGAGCGAAAGAGAGAGGGGCCCGAGTGTGGGGTCTTGGGCGGCCGACCAGGAGGTGCCGGTTGCTGGCCAAAGGCTGAGAAACAGCAGCTCGTGCCATCTTTGGGCTCCCGATCGGATTCCGTAGAATTGGTCTCGGAGACGAAGGAGTCAAACTAAGTCTGTAGTGTCCGGACTTCGGAGACGACGGATCGGCCTTTGTTGTCTCTGTTCTTGTCCGCACTGAAATCTCTCTTGAGAACTCCCTCCACCTCTCCCGAAGCACCATATTATTGTGTAGCTTCTGTTGCCGATTAGTTCCTCCCGCTGGGTGTTTTTCATTTCATCCGGATCTTGTTGTTTTTTGGGACAGGATTCGAGACTTTGCTGAAGAGTCCCTTCTCACAGTGCCTTGTAATTAGATCTTGCTGAAGCGATCCCCGATTTTTTTCTGCCTTATTTCATTCTTCAGGATCCGTTCATCCTAGGAAAATGTGCGGGTAGTTCGAGAAGTACGAGATCTTTCGAACTTCGAGACGTTCCGCCCATTTGCAGCTCGATGCATCAAGATCCGCTCGACTCTAGGTCAGAATTGTAACGAAGCCTGGTCTTGGACAAGTTTAGGGTTTCGTACTGTTGGGTTGATTACGTGTGAGAGCGTCTGTGATGTTTTTCGATTTGGTGGGATTGTAAGCCGCTTGCTGATGAGAGACGAAATCTAGTACTGGATAATTCATGCCTGTATCTTTTTTGTTGTTGTAATTGTTCTTTGACTTGATCTACTACATTGGTGGCCGCACTTGCAAATAATTATCTATTTCTCGTGCACAAGACTAATATTCTTTTTGAATGCGAAGCTTCAGTACCATATTGCAGTCACGGAATAATATTTCCTTGTACGGTTGCACCGATTTAAGCAGCTGCCAATTTGCTCTGCGTCTAGGTGAGTTTCGTTATCTTTCTGGCAGTCTGCGCGCCAGAATCTTGGTCTTTTACCTTGGATTTGTTTGTATACATCTGTCCGTTTCTTCACGGCAAAGATGCTTCCGAGAATCCAGCCTTTTCACTTGACACGAATTCTTGCAGTATTTTTTGAAATACGAAGAACTTGACATGAACCTGAGAAATATAATCGAAATTATGATTAATCTTGTAACCGGATACGCATATTCGAACCATCTAGAGAGAAAATCTAACCGGTGCTAAACCTTATTGGACCTGAACGTGTACGTGAATGATCACAGGCAAATTCAGCCAGTATATTTGACGAGTGCACACAGAACGTCTATTTTGATGAGAAGATTGACAATCAACCAGCTTGTTGAGTTTTAATGGGTTAAGGTGCTCCCAGTATAGTTGAGATCTGCAGCGGAGATTGCCGCGGAAAAGTGTGCTATGACTCTGCATTAGACGGACGTCGCCTTCTTTTCAGCTTTGACTTGTCCAAAGTGGAGATATCTCACACACGATCGGTTGTAGTGGAGCGTGAATGTATGGGTTCACGCTTGCCGATGAGGAATTTCCGCTGACAGATAATGGTAAATGGTGAGTGCTGGGTCAAATGCTAACTGATTACATTTTTTCGTCCGCTCTTTCAAAAGTATCTAGTCTGACGGCAGCATGTTTACTTTTGGATGGTCTTAATTCTTTGACAGTTTTGTTAGATAATTGATTTCTTTCTATTAATATTGATTAATCTATTCGGCGAATAGTGTCTGGATTTGATATGTTTTGTATTAACGTTTTTGGTGTCAATGTGTGGAATTCAGAAAACTGGTGATTCCATACTTTCCCCATTTGAAGATTGCCTTCTCACGACCCGAAGCTCTTTAAAGTGAAATACTGGTCATTTGAGCGGTAGGATTGGGGTCATTTGAGCGCTAGGGGCGGGACAAGTTGCACAAGAAAATGGGTAAAGGAGGAGGGAAGTGTGCGAGTAGGGAGCAGAGTGCGAGCTCTTCGCGAACTCCTAGACTTCCTCCGTCAAGGTTTCATAAATCTCCTGCTCAGGCGTCAACCTCAGAAACAAAGCTAAGTTTAAAGAAGGAGAAAGTCATCGGTTCCGATCCTACAACTCTTGTGCCTCTAATTCCCAAGGTTCGTTGTCGTTTGTGCCCTCTCCTGGATTCCGACCGTTGTCTCGCAATCCTAGCGTGGTGAAGGTCTAAAGCCTAAAACAGAATGTGCAATGTGATGTCTTACAGAAGAATTTTGTTGTCCGTGTCTCGCATGTATAGTAATCGAGTATGGTAGTCATTACGTTCTCTTATTGCTTAGTGGGTGCAGCAAATGTCTGGAACATTTTTACGAAGCCTTACCATTTTCTTGTACCCATATAGAGCTAGATTTTCATTTCTCACTTTCATTACAGACAGTGATCTGTGTTATGATAGTGAAAGATTTCCATAACTCTTGAATTCATCGAGATAATATAGTCGTAACGTTTGCTCCTGTCTTCCGGCCCACGTCTTACAGGAAGTGAAGAAAGAGGGCCCTTCAGCCTCTACCGCGAAATCGGATGAGGACGATGGAATTGATACAAATGTCGTCTTCGATCAAGATGTGGACTACTCGGTCTCAAAATACGGAAGGAGGCTTTCCACGGCATCGTCTTCCGAGATGCCAAGCGTCTATAATACAGCGAATGTTAGTCCTGCTCGGTCCTTCCTCGAGCGGAGGACGGAGCCCCGATACCGTTACCTCAGTGGTTCAGAAGATCTCCCATCGTATAATGCGTCACCCGCTCGTACAGCTGGGATGCCCTTGCCTCCTAAGTACCTAAAGGCTGGTTTAAGTTCACCTGAGCCCGGTTGGTGTAACCCAGCGCCAGGTTTTCAATCCTTACAACGACAATGATCAATTTTTAGCGAGAGGGGCACCAGCCGCGTCATCTAGCAGCAGTGGTGGCTTGAGGGAAAAGACATAGCATTGCTGCGTCGTCAAGCACTACTCCATTTGAAGCCAGAGGTCTTAAACCAGCACTAGTTTCCAGCACCCGGCGGGCGAACAGAAGAGAAGCCAGCACCAAGCAATGCAGATAAAACAGCAGATGAAGCAATTCCTCACAAGGAGATCCAATCAAAGGAAATGGTAGGGCACTCAGTAGCAGCGCTACCAGTTACTATCGATGATGATTCCAAGTCCAGCAGTCCTTCCCATAGCGGAAGCATTAACGAAGGAGACATTAGGAGAAAACTGGGAGATGGTACTCACCAGTTCACCAGTCGAGAGGATTAGGTCCAGAATGGGTTTCGGTGCCGAAGCCTAATGTCGCTGACACACCTTTGGTGGTGTCTTCAGCTACAGGTGAGACTCATCTTCTTGGTTTCTTCTGACAGAACGTTGCGAATTACAATTGCTATTCTCGATAGTGCCACTGTACATTTATGTTTCAAAGCTTAAAACATGCATCTCGTCGAGTAATTAATGATTGAGCTCCGACCCTAAGTCTATGCTGTATCTGTTAGGTTTAAATTATTCTGCTTGTCACAGGGAGCAAAGACATGGTTGGATTTCATCAAGAGGGCGAAAAGGACGTTTTGCAGCAAACTGGCCAATCATCAGTGGAATCACTTCAGTTGTCGTCAAAGGCACTGCCAGTAATTCCAATTGATGAGAGTAGTACGCAGTCTAGAAACGTCCGGGAAACTAATGATGAGAAAAAGAGACCGTAAAATCCGTGGGCGGTGACCAATCTGATGAGATTGAAACGCGGTCAATAACGGAGATGGGAGGCGATTATGTCTTGCTTGGAACAACAGAAAGTGGGTCTTTATCTGCAAGCACAGAGACAAATTCTCCTAAGTCTCTAGATTTTGACCAGAATGTGGAAAACAGAGAGCTTGATCTCGGTTCTAAGCTGTCAGAATCCGTACCAGAATCCTCTGCTGCTCATGAATATTCTGGAGTCGTTCCCGCTGGTGAGCCAGATACACCTCTTGTTGTGGAGGTGCCTGTGACTACGAAGGAGGATCTCGGTGCTGAAAATGCATAAAGCTGTCAGCAGTCAGGCAGAAGTTGCGCCTAAGGTACTACTGACGATGAGAGCCTAATTCCGCTTGGAAAAAGATATTAAGCTTCCCTTGCAAACCGAATCTAAACCCATACTAGAAGCGGCACAGAACGTACACCCTCTCCTATTCAGCAACAACCAGCGTCGCAAACCAGGAAACCACCCCAATGAAAAACGAGGAAGTTGCTGATCCAGTCGTTGCAGAAGACAAAGAGTCTACTCCATTGCCCGAGTCGGTGGACGAAATGACTACCACTTCAACATCCGGAGCTCCGACATCCAAACTTCTCTCAGAAAAAGCGGCGCCTGCAGAGAGGGATGAGCATGAAATTGCTGCTACTTACTCCTACTCCCCTTAAGGAGGAACCACTTCCACCTGTGGCCTTGGACAATGTTGCTCCTAGTCAGAAAAGTTCTAGCCTTATCCCAGCAGCACCAGCACCTGCCATTTCACTTGAGCCTGAATCACAGCATTCTCTGCCGGTGGAGTCAAGGACTGTGCACCTTGCATCTCCAGTCTCCGAGGACCCTGCCTTAAGTGAGGCTACAGCTTTGGATAAACCCGCCTCTGCGGAAGTTGAGCAATTCTGAGCAACCCGAAGTTCCAGTGGGAGGATCCAAATAGTTGGAGATCCTTTAAAAACGAAATTGAGAAGGAATCCTCGAATACATCTGAGGTTTCTGTGCCGTTGGAGGAGCCTGAGGGTGCACCGGAAGTTCGGACGCGGGAGATTACTCCGCCTGTGGCAGAGCATGAGGATGCACCAGAAGTGGGGTCGCGGCAGTTCCCGATGCCGGTGTCGGAGAAGCAAGAGGATATGGCTGCCCATGTTGAGGACGCTGCCCTGCCGGTTACAGAGGCATCTGAATTTCCAATAGAGGAGGTGAAGGTTGGTGAGGTCGCCCCAGTGACGGAAGATAAAAAGCTCCCCCACACGGTTGAAGACCCGCCGATTGAGCAGGAAGAGGGTGCGCCTGCTCCGGTCGCTGACGAAGAGCCTGCACCCATTATGATGCGAAGCAAGTTCGCCTCCCTGTTGTTAACGAACCGCATGCCCGTGCCCCTTCAGTTGAAGCAAAAAACTTCCCGGCGATTGATGTGGATGATACTGTTGTCCCTGCACCTGTCGGTCAAGAGGAGGCCAGCCCTGCCAGTACTGCTGATGATGGGCATGCTCCCACCCCGCCTATAGAAGAGCAGGAAGTCTCGGTGCCTCCCCTTGAAAAGGAGGTTACTCCCGCTGTTTCTCTTGAGCAGGCCGCCGCTACCCCAGCTGTCGAGGAGAAGGAACTCTCGGTGCCTCCCCTTAAAAACAAGGTTACTCCTGCTGTTTCTCTTGAGGAGGCCGCCGCTACCCCAGCTGTCGAGGAGAAGGAATTCCTGGCCCACGTCGTGGAAGACGAGCCTGTCCATCCTGCAGTTCTGAGGAGGAGAGCGCCGCTCCTCCAGTCGTGGAAACTGAGGCAATCTCTGCCCCTGTCATTGTGACTAAAGATGAGACATCACCTTCTTCAAGTATGGAGGAGGAGGCAGTTCCTGATCCTGCTCTAGCCGCAGAAGAAGACGAAGGCCCTCCAGCTGTAGAAGAGGAGGTCGCTCCTACTCCAGTCGTCGCAGAGAAGGAAGCCCCTCCAGGTATAGAAGCGGAGGCAACCCCGGCTCCAGCGGTAGAGGAGCAGGCCTCACCTTCTCCCCCTGAAGGAGAGGAGGCCACCCCTGCTCCAGTGAGTGAAGAGGAGAACGCCCCTGCCCCGTCATTAGTGAGGACTCTACACCTGCTTCAGTGATGGAAGTAGCTGGTCCCGAATCTAGTGACAATTCCTGGAGATCATTTACACGAGAAATTAAAAACGAGGTAGTCCCTGCTTCCAGTCTGCTCCCGTAGCTGCACCCCATGTGGGTTCTGATGAGTCAACCTCGCCTGTTGAAGAGAAGGATCTCCCCGCAGCCGTTCGAGAGGAGCTGGGCTGCGTCCGTTGAGGAGCCCGCGCCAATGGTTGTTGATGCTGCATCCGAGCGAAGTCGATGGCCAGGCGCCCGCTGTGGCTTCGCCAGTTCTTAAGGAGAAGCCAGTAGCTGCCCAGCATTCGGGGAGGATGTGAAGGAGGCATCGGCAGCAGAGTTGGAGCCTGCAACGAGCAACAGCAGTGGAAGCGCAGAAGGCCCCGACTACTGAGGAGTCTACCCCGGCCCCGGAGGTGGAAGTAAAGAATTTTTCGGGAGAGGAGGTTTCTTCCCTGTTGCAGAGGCTGACGATTCACCCAAGGTGTCAACAAGGGATTTTGTGATGCCGGAGGTGGATTAAGGAGGAGATGGCCGCCCCTGTCGAGAAGGTAGCCCCGGTGCCTGCTGAGACACCTGATGCTCCTGATGAGTGCGGAGACGGGTACCGAGGTGGCACCCCAGCTGGCGGAGGAAGAGGGCACCTGCTTCGGTTACAGAGCAGGAGGCGGGCCGAGAAGTTGTGGAGGCACCTGAATCCTCGAGTTGATGAGAAGGTGGTTTCTGAGGAAGCACCCGAGGTGGGGAAGGAAGTGGGACATGTTTCTGTTGAGGAGGCCCCAGGCTACTCCTGCGGTGGAGGAACCGCTCGGTACAGTGGAGGGCGTCCCGTCTCCGGGAGCGGTGGAGGGGACCCCGGTTGTGAAGAACCACTTGCTCCAGTTGCCTTGGACGATGTTGCTCCTAGTCAGAAGATTTCTGGCCCTATCGAAGGTGGGAGCTGCACCTGCCAATTCATTGAGCGTGAATCAGAGGATTCTCTGGCGGTGGAGTCTAGGGCTGTGGACCTGGCACCTGCTGTCTCCGAGGTCCCTGCCTTGAGTGAGGCTACCCCATTGGATGAACCGGCTTCTGTGAAGTTGAGCAATTCTGAGCACCCCGAAGTTCCAGCGGTGGATCCAAACAGTTGGAGATCATTTAAAAACGAAATTGGAGAAGGAATCCTCGAATACACCTGAGGCTTCTGTCCCGTTGGAGGAGCCTGAGGTTGCAACCGGAAGTGGG
>CAXARX010000568.1:0-19370 GCA_963971425.1 Bryoerythrophyllum caledonicum | reverse complement strand
AAATCACCAAAATTCCACCAATATCATGCAAACACTCTTAGGCGAAATTAAAAATGGGCACCAACTAGTCAAATGAGAACATATTGCACTCCGGAATTGGCTCAAGAGGAACTGAGATGGTAGGAACATGAAGACCTTCAAGAACATCTACAAGGCTCAAATCCAATGTTTACTGAAAACTCAAGATACCATTAAAATACCGATTCTTGTCATTGGAATGTTGCAAAACAAAATTATGATATTAGGGGAGTAAAGTGAATAGGATAATGAAATGTGATTTTAAAACTCTGAAATATGAAAATTGCAATGACAAATGAAAATAACATAGGATTCGTGATAATTTATCAAATATTGTAGCACTAACAAAGATTTAATATTGTCGCACTAACAAAGATTTAATATTGTCAATTAGAAGCGGTGGAGACTGGAGAAGGAAAATTTACAATGGCGAATAACGACAAAACCTCCTATTAACCCTTTGCATTACCAAAAAGTGTAGCCACCGAGACATTTTAAATACACTCATGGATGTCTGCAGCGGGGTCAAAGTTCACTATTGTTAGGGCTAACCCATGCACGAGAGGTTCCTAAGTCACGAAGAATCCAGATGACAAGTCTTTCTCATCATCCTCGCTTGTTGCACGCTCATGCAACGGTGACTCCGCTTTCGTCTTCATAGCCTACATTTTGCTTTTCTCTTGCTTTTTAGATGAGCGACTCACAAACCTCTTATTCAAGATCATATCCTTAGTTCTTCTATTGGCATTTTCCAATCTATCCAACTACTTTTTGTCAGACTCGTTGCGCTTTCTTGTAGCTCCTATTGAAGCCTGCGTGTCCAAGGCAATAAACTCATTAAATTCAAAATCTAAATGCATTGATTCCTTCTATGCCTGAAAGAGAGTTTTCTCATCTAGTGGAATGATCTTGAAGTTGCTCTCAAGATACCAAGGATAGGCGTTCAAATGGGAGGTAGTTTAGCTTTTCAGTTGAGCTAGACAAAACATGCAATGTGATGACGATTAATCCAACCATGTAGAAAGAAATGGTGGCTAATCGACCTATGCAATGGCCTTCTTGTTGTACAATTCAAACATGAAATATCTACACATGAATATATATATATATATATATATGTATTTTTAATTTTATTTTTTTTAATTTTATTTTTTATTATTTATTATTTTTAAATTTTTTTTAAATTTTTTATATTTATATATGTTAGACTATACAATGATTGCATCTCCAAATCCATGGCACCAACTAAGATGCGACTTGACATCTTGAAACAGTATATCATTTGATATTATTGAAGCAATATTCTGCAAATTAGTTGAACAAAAATGAAATTGTATAAAAATCGGAATATGCAAGAAGTTTATGAGGGAAAAGACATACTCAATTATATGATAATACCATTATCTAAATTAAAACTTGAACCTCAACATTGCAAATTATCTTAAATTGAATAGGAAAACTCAGACTCTTTAAATACTAAATATTAAGATGAAATTCTCTCTCGCTACCCACACAATGAGTGAAAAAAAATAAAATGATACATGAGGCTGTCAATATCATGAGCCTTGATTTGAACTTGTATTTAATACGCTGACATCTATTATTGATCCTTTATAGTCTTTGAATGGATCAGAATTCTGGAACGCATCCGCTCCTCTAAAAACACTCAAGTAGACATGATACCATACCTTCATTTGCCACCCTTTGAAATACTCTGACAGTATCTGCGGCTCACTTGACACAGCGAAGTTTATTAGAATGTTGTCAAACCTTGTAATTGAATCCAACATGTTCGTAGTTGCCTCCTCCAACTGCACAAAAATTGTGTGATTATCAATAATATGGTGAGAAATACTACATATCAATGAATAATAAAGGTGATCAGACAATGAAAGTCATAATTGAAATTAGAAGAAAAAATATATATTGAAATGATTACATACCCCCTATACCAACACGCCTTTGCGAGGAATTGACATAGCTTGTTTTCATTGACAAGACAAGATGGAAATTGCCAAGCCTCTCAAGAGGGTTTGTAGGCGTTCATCCACTTCAACCACTTTACATTGTTAATCGCGAATACATTTGCAATAGCAATCAACTACAACTTTTCAAGAGCCAACTCCGGCGTTGCGTAAAAGCTCCAATGGCATTGGATATGCAAAAATAATGTCACATACATTCAAACTATAAACCAAAATATGTATTAAAATCCAATAAAATTTAGAGATATAAAGACCACACATCTTCCATTCAATTGAGACGAAGTGTGGGATTGGCTACCACTACAATCTTTAAAAGCTTCTTGTACAATTTCTCTGTCAACTCATTCACTGCATTTGTCATTGCGGTTGCAACACCATCTTTGGTAACCTCATTTCGATGAGTTTCTTCATTGTACTTATTGATGGTAGCATCAGTAAATGCTGCAATATCTTGCTATGTAACAAATGGCAACATATATCAAGTTCATGATATTAGCAAAATAAGTATAGATTTGATGAGAGTATGGTGAGGCTACAAAAAGAGATCTTTTATAAAGAGGTAAGTTGGTATACCTTAAAGATGAAAGAGGTGAACACAAGAAGGGGGATTGAGTACCATGTCTTTCGTGCACTTTGCTGGCAGATCCTTACTTCATCAGGGCTCAACAACTTATTAATTTTTTCGAGTTCTATGGCACCGTACTTTTGCACTCAGTAGAGAGTGATTGTACACTAAGTTCATCTTAACATGAGAGTTCTTTGTGTGCTCTGAATTCAATGCCATGAAAATATTAGGAATAAAATGAACTATGTAAATTAGTGATATTGTATACAATAGGGTAAACATTGCTTACTTGTTGATATCATGCATGGTCCGCATGGTTGCTCCAATTCTATTTCTTGTATTCAAGACAATTGACTCCACTATGATATGCTACTTGAGTTTCGTGTAATGTAGTCATTATTTGTAATTCATCCACGCAATGCATCTATGATTTCCATGACAGATGTTAACGAGTAGAGAGGACTTGCCTTAAGAAAACGCGTGGTTTCTAGCTGCAACTAATTACAGTTGGAAAAATGAAGAACACTGAGTTTTTATTCTAATTGATTAACAAGATGTGGTATGTCACTGTAGAAAAGCCAAAGATATAGCTATTAGAGGTTCTTCAAAGTGGAAAGATCCTTATTTAATCAAAAAAAAAACATAGACTTTATCTAATCGATTTCCTCGTCATTCATGTTAGATGAACCATAGATTTCTGTTTAAATGCTCAACTGTATCAAATGGACCATAGTCTTGTTCAACACTCAGTTTTGTTCATCACTCATACTCATGACTATAGTCTTGCTCATCACTCATGCTCATCACTCATGTCAAATGGACCATAGTCTTCTAATCTATCTCGAATAAATCAAATCAGTGGCAATAGTCTGTGTTCACATGTATTTATGTCAAAATGGGCCATAGTCTAATAATCTATCCTTAATGATTCAAATTAGTGGCAATAGTCTCTATTCACAAGTATATGTGTCAAATGGACCATAGTCTTCTAATCTATCCTCAATAGTTCAGAATAGTGACCATAGTCTCTATCTACATGTATTTGTGTAAAAAGGCCATAGTCTTCTAATCTAACTTGAATGTTTCGAATTAGTGGCTATAATCTTGGTATCCATATGATTGTCAAAGTAAATGGCAAAGGAAACCAAGTAGGAAGAAGCAAAGTTTAAACTATGAGATTGAAGTTTCTACTCCTCAAATGGGTAGTAGTAAACATCCCTTCACTCAAAAGCCTATAACTTTTTGCCATACATCTTCAAATCATGAGTATGATAGAGATTTGTAAAGAGAACCTAGAGATCTATGAAGATGCAAAGTTTCAAGTAGAGACTAGCAAAAACCAGATCGTGATGAAAGATTGAAGTCCCTACTCTTCAAAATGGGTGGCAGCGAACTACTTCTTCATTCAAATGGCCACAACTTCTGCAATACAACTCCGAATCCATCGAGACTAGTCTTCATAAAAGCGCAGTTCAATAAATTACAAGCTCACTAAGTTTCATTCCAAAATACAATGTACATCAGAAGATATGAGTGTCTGAACACTCGGGTCTCAACTCCTCAAATATCAACTCCTGAAATATCAACTCCTCAAATATCAACTCTCCAAACTAGAGTTTCAACTATGGGAACTAAAAACATGCATGAATGAACATCTTTCGACCCGGTCTATAGTATCTTCGCTCTTCTCTTCCTCAACACCCTTTATCTTTGACCAAATGAATTCCCAAAACCACGATTGGTTACAAGGATTTCACCCCATCCTTCTATCTTTCTCGTCATCCCTTATCGTTGACTAAATGGGCATTTCAACTATGATTGGCTAGTCAAATTCGACCCCATCATCCTATCTACCACATCAACTCTTATCTTTGACTAAAATGGCTTCTAAATTAGGATTGGTTGCTTGATTTTAGTCCAATCTTTTTATTTACTTCACGACACACGAAAACAAAGAAGGTAGATTAATTTTTATCCTTCTTTTCTCAACTTTGACTTCAAAAATCAAATGAACTAACACACTAACAAATGTAAGAGGTAAAAAAAAGAGCACCAGATGAAATGTTACTCCATCTGCAAGAATTCGAGGATGTGTTTGACAGTCTTCGCGACGTACTCCGCACGATCTGCTCTTGTCAATGGATTCACCGAGCCTTCTAACCAACATTGATGACCACAGTTTCCTTCGATGGGTTGATTCATGCAGAACATGTACTGCTCGTGATTGAGATCCTCGTAAGATCCTTCAAAAGTTACTTTGCGGCCGCCCGGTTCAACACTCCTGACCTGCAACAAGATCACTAGGGCTCGAGCACCACGCTGAAGATTCCCGTGCCACCGTAACTCCAGACGAGGTTGTTTGGGTGGTCGAGAAGGTCCGGCCTCTTCTTCTGAAAGTGTAAGCCTTAACAGAAAGAGAGGTGGGTCCGGCAGTTGGGACAGCGGAAGCTCGGGCTCTGCCTCCGGTTGAGACTCTTCATCTTGAGACTCCGAAAAAACCCTTCAATTTGACATATCGACAAAATGAACACAAGAGAAAGATTACTTTTATCTAACAAGGTTTGAAACCCTATGGAAGAGGCGTCACCTGGAAGCCTTCTAGATGACGTCATCTTTTTATTATATCCAATCACACTAGAACAACACATTATTATACAATTTTACACTATGAATGCATTTGCAGTGCGACAACATAAAGCTTATACCAACCAAATGCTTGAGCAGAAACTCAGATCTTACGTCAGTGTTAAACTAGTCATTTACTTAATTCAATAATGGATCCCATTCTTCCTTTTCCGCATACGAGAACAATTGGGATTGTCCTTGCTTGTCTGCAATTGAGAGAACGAAGACACGTGCTCCCTCCTTATATCCGTGAGTGAACTAGTTTTCAAACAAAACAATATCGCAAAAAAGTGTCGGGTGAACCATTGACATTGGTATCAACCTACACAGTGGAATCCACATTCGAGACATGTCATAGGCAATTAATCTTATGCTTGATATAATGAACACGTTGTACATAATTTGCAATCCCTTGATGTCATCCTCCAACAAATCCTTTTGCACTTTGGGAATCTCTACTTCCTCTATGTCATCCACCTTTGCAAATGAGTGAATGCCTCACTATGGACTATCATGCAACATTAATATCAACTCATCGCCTTCAACGTTCTGTAATAATATATACGTAAGACTGCCTTATTAAGATTGATGATTAAGAAATCTCAACTTGTCGATGACTTACTATTCATTATACAAGGTTTTTATTGAAATTGTCAAAGAGTATAACTGAGATTACTCAAATACTTCGTTGCAAAATATGAACTAAATAATAAAGTTCTTGCAAATATCATTTACTTTGCAGAATTATATCTCTCAACGACTTATATGTAGTGTCCACAACAATATATCAAAACGTCGTCATTCAAAACTAAGCTTGAGGAAATCTCTATTTCACCAACATCGTGGCAAGTGAATTGTTCAATCATCATACACAATGACAAGATTTGGACATCCTCACTTGAACCTATAGAGTATAGATGTACAATTCAAATGAGATAGAGATATCATGCTGAGTTTATGCATATCAACTATGTTTTCATCAAGCTCCATTTACACCCTATCTAAGCTTACCAACTTTCTTGCCAATGGATTCTCAAGTTCCAACCCCTCCTTCATGACTTTCCCAACACCCAAATTTGGAACGTCATCTTAAGTAACCAATTTAAAGTTGATGATCGATGTAATGTCAACTTCCAATTGTAATTGTCAACTTCCAATTGTAATTGTCAACTTCCAATTGTAATTGTCAACTTCCAATTTTGAATGCTTGATTTGATCATGTCAGATAGTCCAACGTACAACAAGTGAGCAGAAATCAAACTACAATCATCTGCAAGAAATTGTTGCCTTAGTGAACCAATTTTGACCATCTTCAATGAAATTAACCTACAGCCATATTTGATGAAATTGGCTCTAGGCACTGAGAAATATTTTTAATTACGACTGTCTCTATGGGAGTCGATGAATAACTACATTTCCACTTCAAGTATATGACCCTGATCATGCACTAGATTCAATTCACCTAAGATAGACTCCAATAATGGGCTAAATATAATATCACCATGGATTGAAAATCAGAATATCACCCTACATATTGAAAATTAATTTCCACGGTGATATTATAGTCAACTCAAATATGGACAAATTCAATTCCTGTAATATCACCATGGAAATTACTTTGGCGTTCATTTGACATGGCCATATTCAACTATCAGCTCATTGACATAGTTGGATATCTTATCACTATTCCATCACCTTTCGAGGCCGAGAGAAGCAATTTCGTAAGCACTTTGTTAGCACATTCTAGTGTGACAATTTCATGCATCATCACATTCATAGGGTTCTCTCGGCCCAATGATCGGAAATGGGAAATTCAAGTGTCGCCCTAAGAGAGATTATGTCTATTAGTAATTCCAAGCACATGAAATGACATAGTTACGCAAAAATTCGAAATCATTGTTTGACATATGTTAGATTTGACATCAAATGTAACATGAACTCACGTGGATGTCAAAAAATTGTTCGTTTAATTTGACGTGGGTTTTTTTCTAGTGATGATTACTCCTCAAAATTGTCACTCCTAAAATTGTGCCAGAAAGTATCCTTAGACTTCCTTCATTGCATTGATATTCTAAGCCAGAAGTAGCAGGCGTTTTAAACTCTGAAGGTCCATTATCCTCGCATTAAGTAATTGGATGCAAAAATGGCAATCAAATGTGGATTTTTAGTTAGAACATATACCATGCCGCACTCGGACTTGATGTATGATAATTGGTGAATTTTAATTATAAAGGTTACAGATGGATTTTGCTACAACGGACATGGACTTAAGTATATGACAGACCAATATACATTCGAAGATTTTGTTCTACTACCGTCATTGGCAATAGAGGAGGACCACTTGTAATTTTCAGTGTTCTAGTGGGAAGTGTGTCTAAGGGAATTGTCCCTATTAATTAGTAAGACTATACCAAATGGCAATGTTATGCATGTAGAAGGACTAACGAGTAGAATAGCTAGTCAGGATACGGACTCAAGTTTTTGAGAACATGGAAGGGACTCTGAATGCTTCTAGGTATTCTATAGTTGAGAAAGCTCATGCAACATTATCATAGTATTTAATATATGTTTTGAGTGTTTATGGTTGTATGTTTTTTTTGATGTATTAAAGCATTGGATGTTGAAGAGTTTGGAAGATATGGGAACTATGATGTTTATTTGGAATGTTTTTTGAATTTTATACTTATGAACAATAGAAAAAGTGAGTTGCTAAAGATAGTGCATGTGTGAAGATACGGAAATTGTAAAGAATTAAAAAAATAAAAGAAAAATATGAATGTTCTATGCACTCAGCAATATAATGTTGGAATAGGAAAATTTGTTTAAAATGTGAAGAAATAGTATGTTTCTATTGTATTTGTATTGATGAAGATTGCCAATAAACGAATGCAAAAAATTAGGATTCACTTGAAAATTTCTTGGAATTCGAAGTTTAACAAAATTAGTTTCATTGAAAAATGTATTTGGCCAAGTGCAAAAATTGCTAACTCGGTGTTTATTACACAAAATTTAATATTTATAATACTTATTGTTTTAATAATTATATTTTTCAATTTATACATTTTAAAATTTAAATTTAAACTTATATATAAATTTTTTGAATAGTAACTTGCAACTTTGTTAAGGCTAAAGATTTCCTTTAGTGCTTCTATTGCGGGATCTCTTTTGTAACTTTTATGCCATTGGGATCCCAATATGGCAAAGTTAGCAAATGATATGTAAGAGTTATACTTAAACGTATTCCAAAAGGAAATCTAGAAGAACACATCCATGGGCAATAAAGGTGAGACGATATGATCAGCTTTTTGTGGTGTATACACTATAACAAAACATGGTAAAAGAAAACTACACTCGAAATTGAATGCGGTTATTTTTAACATTATTTTGTACATGCTCAAATTTGTTTTGCAGTTACACTCTTTTTCCGATTGCGACTGCAATTTTAAGAATCTCGAGGCGTGTAATATACCATTGGAAAGATATTCAAAAATAAAATTTCAATAGTACATTGCACACTGCAAGATTCTTAAAATTGCAATCGCAAATTGAGAAAATAGGTTGTTGCAGTAGTAACGGCCTTGTGCCAAATGGTGGTAAAAAGTATTGTAGTCAATTTTGAGTGCGGTTCCTTTTTACCATGTTTTGTCAGAGTGATAGCAACTCATATTAATCCCCTAACGACAGCAATGTCCATATATTGGACGTTTTTATTTAGCCTTCTTTTACTTCAAACAACTATAATGTTTGCGTCCAATGTCTGTTTTTCCTAAAATTTTCAAAAAACCCCCTCATGATGTCTAGTTTTATTGGTAAAAGTTTTAGAGAAATCCGAGATAGTGTGAAATTTTGGGAGCTCCTTAAAGTGAGGTACCTTTCTCTTTTTGGTAGTTTCATTCATCTCGACACCGACAACTTTGGCGGCTTGTATATTTTGCATCCAATGTATGTTTTCATTAAGACATTGTTGGATTAGATTCTCCTTCATGTCTAGTTCGTGTGGTAGAATTTTCATGCCAATCCAAGATTGTTGCGAATGCTTGGGAATCGTTGTTGTGCACAAATCTAGTTTGGACACTTTTTGCTTTTTGGGTTAAACATGTCACTTTTTAGGCTACTTTTTGAAGTTTAAAAGCTATTATTGAACACATTGATTTTTTTGATAAAAAGTAATTGTATCAATGTTTTTATGTAATACATTTGAAGGACTTCATAGTTTAAACTTTCTCATTTGAAAGAAATCAAAACGAATTTCATCTGTAATGAGTTGCTAGGAAATTTTCAGCATCATTTTTCTGCACTAAAACATTAAAATTTTGCAATCTATGTAAGTGAATGACTCCAAATTTGATCCACATCATCTACAACATGTATGCTACAAGATTTTAGATTTCTATATCTCACTTTCATTTAGACAAACTATCAGAGACACAAGAATTAAAGGAAAGAAGTACAATAAAATACAAGAAGTGGAGAACAAGATGTGTGCGAGTACTCCACAATGACTCTTAAGAAGTACAATGATTTGATAATTGGAACAAGATATAGGACAAGAAGGTCTGGAATAGATAACAAAGGATGCGTTGTCGAGACTAACGATCTCCTCAGCCTTGAGTTTAATTTATACTACAACTTAGAGGCCACAGTGAAGCTTCTACACGTCCTTCCGACAATTTATGGAAGTCCCTAGAAGATTAAAGAAGATGCTAGAACCCTATGGAAACTTCTAAAAGACTATGAAAGGTTCTAGAAAACTTTAGGAGGTTTTGGAGGACTATGGAAGGTTCTAAAAGACTATGGAATGTTTTAGAAGACTATGGAAGGTTTTAAAAGACTATGGAAGGTTCTAGAAGACTATGGAAGGTTCTAGAAAACTATGGAATGATCTAGAAGGTTCTAAGGGCTATGTCCATGACAATAATCTACTTGCTCTAATGGTTTGGGCCTAGGGATGCACTTTTGTAGATTTTTTTGGCTACATCCAATCTAAAGTAGGGATTTCCACTAGAATTAATGTAGAGCACTATAAATTGTGGCACAACGAATGGCAAAAAGAATGGTGGAATGTGTTAGAATTACGGATAATGGTTAGTTGCTAGGTGCCAAAGGAACTAGGGTGGGAATAATGGGCGTAGGAGAGAGGATAAGGCATAGGCCTATCGTAGAGTGTCTTTGTGATGAGTCATCCCGTATGGGTTGCCATGATGACCTCCTAGCGTACACTACTTAAAGTGAAAGGCCTTTGAGTAAAGATTGCCTCTTTCCATGCATTCCATGTGTTTATATGTACCTTGTGCAACCATTCTCTCTTAACTTTAATAGAATGCATTTCACAAATCATTTTTAATTATAGTGCCAAAACAAATTGTGGAATGCGTTTCTAATTCCATGGAAATTTTATGGTAATAGACTCATTGTTTAGAGGTTAAAACATTCATTCATTTATGATTTTTAATTCCTATACCAAAGTATTTTGAATTTTGATAAGTTTTGCACAAAATGTCCAAATAACATACTTTTTGAAGCTATGGGCTTTGGGCAATGGCCTATGGGCAATTACAGGTGAAGAAAATTTTGGAATTTAAGTTAAATTATTGATGTGAGTAGTTGCAAGAAACGCCTCCCTTTTTTGTAGCATTTGGCATAGTAGTGCTCATTTTTTCGGGGGTACTTTATAATTAAAAAATTTAATTTTAAAAAAAATTTAAAAATATGTTTAATGTACACACCTTTAAGAAGAATGTACCCTGCAAAGGAAAAGTGTAGAAAAATTCTCTATGTAGGAGAACTAGAAAAGTGCAAAATGTCATGAAAATAAGTGTTTTGACATGTTAATTTATAAAAATTAGGAATTTTTTTAAAAAACTAAAACTAAAAATAGAAATATGTGTCTATTGAATGGTCATCACATATCAATAGAATATTGAAAGAGAAACCATCTTCATTGATCACAAAGGCGCGCGCAAGGGACCCCTGTTTGCATGCATGTGGGCAACATCAATTACATTTTTTTTTTGGTTCTTTTTATGTGGGCACATGCAACTATATCATGGGAATAACCTACTAAAAATTTAGCTATAAATCATTAATTATGGGTCCTCCACAATACTAAAAACCCCTAAACCGCAAAGTGTGACAAATTAGCTTAATTGAAATTTAAATATAATTATTTTTTTCTTAAATTCTGAAAAATAACCATTCTCTTCATATGCAAGCTGGTCATTTTAAATAAAAATTTCAACTACATCCGCTTTATCATCCAAATGTTACGGCCAAAACCAACTCTGCAACTCCAAGTGTGACGAAAAATAGTACAACCCTTTCTTGCAATCACCCATGTAAGTATTCCTAACAAGATAGTAGTTTTGAATTTTTGTTCATTTGATTGCAATTCTCTACTAGTGTATATTATTTAACTAAGTTTACAATGGAAAAGAAGACAATGGTAAAGGAATGTCTATTTATGGCTCAATTTTTTAGCTATAGATTTAGATGACAATATATTATATTTATACACACAATCATGTGTAAGCAAACAAACTTCATGTAATAAGTTCAAGTAAGAATGATCAAGACCGAGTGGCATCAACAAACAGTTAACTAGCTATATACGAAGTTGCAAGATAATTGCTTTTGAATTGAAGGTTTTCTCCCATGCTCCATTGAGCCAATAACAAGCGAATTGTTGCATCTAATTGCTCCTTCAATTCCTTCATCAATTTGATTTTCTCTTTTGATATCCCACAACTTTGTTTTTTAATTCTTGAAGCAAAAGATGATTTTTACAAGCATTCTTAAAATAAACCTCATAAATTAATCTTTTGCATTATTAACCATAGGATCTATTTTTTAGACTAGTACGATAATACACGGGAAAACTTTCATAGAATTTGACCGTATAGATTGTGACTTTATAGCCTTTATGACTGAAAATGAATCGACTTTGTAGAGATTCTCATTCTTCACTTGAATGTACAGATTCCGTGGACTTTGCATTATCAAATTTGTACGGAAATGATATTCATTGTGACAAGATATATATCTTGTCTTTTCTGTGTATATTACCGTTATATAAATCGTAGAAAAATTGAGCCAACACTACTTGAAGGTTTTGCACAGAATCCATTTGATTTTGCTATACTCTTTGTTCTATGTAGGAAATTCTGTCAAAATTTTAAAAAGTTTGAATTTTTTTTAAAAATCATGGATTTAGAAAAAAAGTATGCACAATCTACTAAGTAAAAGAATTGGATTTTTTTTCTTCTTCACATAGAAAAATCCCCAAAGACCATAGTGAAAAAAATAACTCTCAACAATTGACATTTGGTCCAAAAAAATTTGGGGAAAAAAGAAGTTTTGACGTCAAACAAATCCCAAAGAGTGTAGTGAGAGGAAATCGTGTCACAGCCTTCAAATTTTGGTCAAAAAATAATATTTTTCGGAAAAATTTCAAAAAATCATACATGTAGAAAATGGCCTACATCATCCATTGTAAAAAACATTCGAAATAAATAAATTTTAACGTAGAAAAAGTTTCCAAAGACAACAATAAGAAAAAAAATAGATCGTACATCTCGAATCTCTTGAATGACTGAGAATGAATTGTTTCTGTAAGGATTCCGTTTCTTCATTTAAACGTACTAATTCCGTGGGCTATGCAGTGTCAAATTCGCACGGAAACGATATTCATTGTAATAACACGTATATAATGTCTTTTCAGTTCATATTACCAATATATAAATGACGCACGAAATCTGTGCGTGACAAACTCAATGCAGATTCTGTGCCTGAAGGATGTTTTATAAAAGTGACACGAAATCGGTGCGTAGTCAGTATGTACGGTTTCTGTGTCATATCAACAATACTTCAAGGTTTCGCACGGAATTCATGCCATTTTGCTATAATCTTTGTTTTAGGAAGGAAATTCCGTAAATTTTTTTTAAAATTTGAAATTTAAAAAACAAATCCTAGATGTAGAAAAAAAAGCTTGTACAACCTATTGGGAAAAGGAAATTAGATTTTTTTTCTTTACGTAGAAAAAATCTCCAAAGACCATAGTGAGAGGAAAAATGGCTTTTAGCCATAGAAATTTTGTTGAACAAAATTTGGGAAAAAAAAGAATTTTTGACGTAGAATGGAAACTCAAAGAGTGCAATAAGAAGGAAAAAAAGATCTTAGCCATTAAATTTTGATAAAAAAAATTCGGAAACTTTGAAAAAATTTATACATATTAAAAATAAAGGCTTGCATCATTCACTGCCAAAACAAAATTTGAAATTTTTTTTGGACATAGAAAAAAATCCCAAAGATAGTAGTAAAATATAAAATTTCATTGCAGCCATGGCTGCGACTGAAAATTTGGTAAAAAAAATATTTTTGGATTTAAAAAAAAAAATCATGCTTTTAGGAAAAGGCATGCATCATCCATTTCCAAAAACTAAATTTGATAAAAATATAATTTTTGACATAGAAAAAAAATCCCAAAGACAATGCACATGTTTAAGTAAAATTATTTTACATATGTGTTCATTACCAATTACTTGTGGTGTGGTTGTTAATGTCAAGCCTTTAGAATGAGGAGGTTGGAGGTTTTGGTCCAGTCACTGGAAACTTGTGGAATTAAAAAGGATTTGGTGGAGCCCTTGAGAGGTTGATGGCACAGAATCTTGAAAAGAGTAGAAATTAATTTGGGACATTTTTTTGATTTTTTTCCCTCAAATTCACAACAAATATTGTGTGTAGATTTCACGTAGAAACAACACGAAGTTAGAGGTTTATGAAAGTATTAAATCCGTACAAAAACTATGTATAATTCAATTGTACACAAGTTGCACGACATTCGTTTAGAACATTATAATATTATAAACGCAACATAAGTCGTGAATGTTTTAATCGCATGGAATCCGTCCAATAGTAGTACAAACCTATGAATTCAGAGAATTAGTTCGATTTCTATTGAAAAATCGTCCTCCTCCTAGTTCGAGATGTAGTCATGGCTGAGACTCAAATTTTGGTCAAATACAAATATTTTTAGAAAAGAATTGGCATGATTTTTTTCCAAAAGGCATGTATCATCCATTGCAAAAAAAGTAAATTGAAAAAAAATAAAAATTCAAATAGAAATATTTTCCCAAAGACAATGCACATATTAAAGTATTTTTTTTTCATTTGTGTGCACATGCAAATACATGTGGTGTGGTGGTTAAGGTCAAGTCTTTGGATTTAGAAGGTTGGGGTTCAAATCTCAGCGCGGACAAGTGGTGAGATGTAGAAGAGTTAGTAATGGAGCCCTCAAGGGGTTGACGGTGGAGAATCTTGAAAAGAATAGAAATTACTTTGGAACATTTTAATTTTATTTTCTTTCCCAATTTCACAAAAAACACTCCGTGTATATTTTGTTTAAAAACAACACGGAATCACTCGTCTATGAAAGTGTTAAATCCACACAAAAACTATGTATAATTCAATTGTACAGAAGTTGCACAATGTCCGTTTATTACAATACAATACTGTAAACATATGGAAATCCTAATGTTTTGATCGCATGGAATCCGTGCAATAATCGTACAAACCTATGAATTCACGAAATCAATGTGATTTCTTATGAAAAATCGTCCTCCTCCTAGTTTGAAATGTAGTTAAAAATCCAGAAGTTTTTCTTTTCAACTGGAAGTCTCAAAACAATCTTTATGTGTTCTAAATTCTTGGGGTCACCCTCCAAGCCCCCTTTTTTACTACATCTCAAATCTCCTATATGACTAAAAAATTAATTATTTCCGTACGGATTCCGTTTCTTCATCTAAACATACTAATTCGTGGGCTTTGCAGTGTCAAATCCGCATGGAAACGATATTCAAAGTAACGACACGTATCTCTTGTCTTTTCCGTGCATATTATCAAAATATTAATGCCGCATGGAATCCGTGCGTGACAAACTCAGTGCGTATTCCGTGCTTAAATGATGTTTCATAAAAGTGACACGGAATTAGTGTCTAGTCAATATGTATTGAATTTTTTCACACATGTAATTAACATGAAGATGTTTCCATTCCCAAAATTTCATAGGAAATCTTTTTTTCTTCAATCCTTGGGAAGGTGTCAAAGTTGGCAGTTGTGAATATGTTTTTAAAGCCACCCTTGTTGGTAAATCTTGAATATCTTTTTTTTGTATATGTCTCTTGGCCTTGAAATTTCGTACACATGTTCTCAACATCAAGATGATCATGTATCTAAAATTTCATGGTAAAATATCAAGTTTTTAGCCCTCAAGAGGGCATTAAAGTTGGAAAAAGTGTAGGACACTATCCTTGGAATTGCCAAAACCCTACTATACAACTCAAAATCATCAAAATTTTGGAATTTACTTTTTAAAGCTCTCAAAGTGATGATGAGACTTTTTTCTATGTACATTTCATTCTTAAATCAACAGTCAAATGAAGGGTGTCAATTATTTATTAAATCAATATTTACAATGCACAATCGTCTATCAACAAGATAATTGCATATCTTATGTGTCACTTGTATAGTTTGCTTGCAATAAATCTGTCTATGCTTTGACTTAAAAACACACCTTTCTACAATAATTGAGTAGATCATCCCAAGTTTTATACATTTAATGTTTTGAAGGCCGAAATTTCATTTGTACATGAACTAGAAACACAATTATGTGAATTGCATGAAATTTTAAATTTCAACTTAAAGAATCCAAATGTCATTACAAATTGTTTGTAAACAAGTTAAGTTAGGAACACTGTGAGTAATTCCTCCCTGAGGGTGAAATCACGTACAATAGGCCAAAGGGGGATGTCCGCTAATGTATTGACTAACAACCTCTAAGACTTTTAGTGCAGACCAACTAAATGATCAACTAGCACTATCCGCTACGCAAATCTAGGGACCTATAAATCTATTAATTAATTAACCGCAAGATGCTTGCAATTAATTAATTAATTTCCGGAAATCAGGCTAATCCTAACTAACTACCAAGTACCCAACTACTAATTAATTAACCACACTATGAGTGTGTTTAATTAATTAGCTTAATCCACTCTAATAATCTAAGCTAAACCTACTAAGCAGCTTAGCAATTAAATTAATTAATTAGGTCCAATGTCATAACCAATTAATTAATTAATGCTTACCTACTTAAATGGCCTATTGGAGAATGAACACTAAATGGGGTCTGAATGGGGGCCAGACCGAATTGGGCAGCGCTTCCGCGCCAAGCGTGTCACCGTGAAAATTACATTTGCATAGTGCAATACATCACAAGCAGTCCCACCATTCATGGAGTTATAACTCAATTCATAAAATTGCAGGATCAACTACCATGAGAGGGGGCATGTGCAATAACAATCACAATTTTTATAGTGTGTGATAAACGTAATTACAGAGAATTTTGGTAATGGCGCATGAACAACCTAGTAATAAAGTTGACTATCAGTATGTGCGTTATTATCCAACGCCGCCTCCAATCGCCGAGTCCGCAGAACCCCTTCCGAGCTCTGTACAATGCCAAACTGCCAAGTTGTTCAACTCAATCATACTCGGCCCGAACCTTGTCCGCCACGCCAAGGAAATGGACCAACAGCCGCAGCCCCAACTCCGTACTTGCCCCTAAATTCCAAATAGCACCACGCTACCACTCCCGTCAATGGCTTTACCGCCTCAATCAATGCCACGTGTACAATTCTCCGCCTACTTCAACCGTCGGCACCCTGGCTACGCCGATCGCGGGGTAACTCCAAGGTTAGAGCCCCAGCCGCGCTGCACGCACGAATCTCCTCGTACGTCCGCCTTCGGCACCCTGGCTACGCCGATCGCGGGGGTAACTCCAAAGTTAGAGCCCCAGCCGCGCTGCACGCACGAATCTCCTCATACGTCCGCCTTCGGCACCCTTGTGACGATGATTGTCGTATACTTCGAAGTCCCAAAAAGCCCTTAAATGCCTGGGTAAATGTATTACTGGCGCCGTGAGCGTAATCGATAGCTCACAAATACCTTCAATATTAACTAAGTAATAGAGTGTGGCTTTTTAAACATAATATCAAGACTAATTTGTCATCTAAGAAGTTAAATTATCGTAGGTTAGGACCATTTCTTATTCAAAAACAAATCAATGAAGTAACATATTATTTGGAATTACTAATTTCTATGAAGGTTCATTTAATGTTCTTTGTATTTTTTTTAGAATGTTACAAAGAGCCAAGCATCGTTGAAAGAATGCAACCCACTGTTTGCATTAAAGTTGATAGTCTTCAAAAAATAAAAATAGAAAACACTCCTAACAACAAAAAGCTGCCAAATTCAACCTCCTAGCTTATTGATTCTCCATTCATATTGAATATAGTTATTTGACAATTTTTGAGAAAATGATTTTTAAAACAATATGTTCCTTCTACATTACTTGTATGAGTAGTAGAAAGCTAACTATTCATAATGTTAGTTGAGGATTTCAGGTCGAAATACTATCAGGAACACATATTTATATGGGAATGGACTTGACAATGTTAGCGGCAATAAAAATTAGTTATCAATATATTCAATATAGGTTGTCAAGGTATTTAATTTGTCTATATTTCTAAAAAGTACCAAAAATCATATCTTATATGGATTGTCAAGATGAATTTCTTCCTTTTATTATTAATGAAGATTAACAAAGCAATAAAGACTCTACGCACAAGTAATGACAATAGTCACCTTATCATGTGTATGGCTACTTGTTACTACTAGTCATTACAAAATTCAAGGATTGAAAGTACAACTATTTGTGATTGTTTGCTCGAATTAATTGTCATGCTTTTAGTCATATTTGTTATATATCTTGTAACCCATGGGGTTCTAAATTAAAATCTTTAAAAGCTAAAAACACTCTATTCGAAACGTCATGATTTGTTCAATCTTCCTAGTGAGGAAGCTAGTAAGAATTTTACTGTAGTCCTTGATTACTCAAAATCTTATTCAAGTAATCCTTTTTGTTCTTACGAAACTGAATATGAAAACCTAGTAAGATTTGAGACGTTTTGTTGGTGTAAAATTTTCTTGATTTTGGGCTTTAATCTCAAGTTAGAATACCTACTTCATTGACAGAGTTACAACATCCACAAGAAGATATCGAGCTAGCAAACAATTTGGAATATAAACCTCAAAAAGCTCAAACATTTCAATGATTGTATCTACAAAACAAAACAAGAGTGTGCTAAAGCTTCTTGTGAAACTGAATATATAGAAAAGAAAGTAGTATCACAAACATTACCTTTTCATAGATTTATAGGAAACTTATTACCATCGTTTTTGAATACTAGCATTCATCATATGTATGTCTTGAGAATTCACAAGCATTCACTATGAATTACTAACATCACCTTTAGTTACATTTACTTTTGTAGTATGATTTTTTTTTATTGAAACTATATTGGATAGTTGACTTCACACAAGTATGATCCGATTAGAAAGGAGATAATTTGTGAAAATCTTATGCTTCATTTAATGCCACGTTTCGTGGAAAATTAAGCAACCAAAATATCTCTAAAAATTCACTTCACTCAAAGCTTTGAATTTCAACTAATCACGACAAATTTTGTTCTTGAACTCTCAATATCCTACTAGTAATCAAATTAAAATGTATTTTTGAAAATTTTTAAGTCTCAAAATTCATAGAAAAGTATTGGTGACAACAATTACACATTTAAACATATGAATAGAATCTAAAACTCATACACAAAGCACGTTAGGTCAAGAACATATGGGACCGACACTCCGGCTGATACGGAGCTTGGCCAAGTCTTGGGGGTCGGTTGGGGAGCACCTAGCGAAGCCAACACATTGATCATATGCATGACTGAGGCACCATAGTGGGGGTACGAGCGGGAAGTGACGAGGGGCTTCAAGGGTATGTATGTACCTAGCAATACGTACACTTTAATACGTACCTTGCAAGCTTGATTGACGAACTCTTCAGTGCACAATTGACATACCGGGGGTAGTACTTAGCTCAAAGCTAGGCTTTAAAAAAGAGGGCAAGAGAGCCACTAGTGCATTTGCCCAAATGTCAGCCAATGCAGACAGTACTCATGTCATCATATGGTATTATTGTACTGTACAAACTCTGCCAACCTCTTGTACGTATAAGAGGGTTGGTTGCCCGGAAGGAAGACGGTCTACTACCCGGAGTCACCGGA
>CAXARX010000567.1:0-13869 GCA_963971425.1 Bryoerythrophyllum caledonicum | reverse complement strand
ATGATTTGCCGACCGTCCGCCGAGGCCGTCCGCCACTCGCGGACGGCATAAAAGGTGGACGGCCGACCTTTCTCCCACACTCTAGTGGGCGAGCTGGTCGCTTTGGCATATTCTGCCGAATTGCTTGCGCCCCCTCGAGTGGTGGGATATGTCATACCACAATTTTTTTGTTTTTTTTAGTTAGGTACATATAGGTATTAAAATTAGGTAACGTAGCTAGGCTAGAAGGTTATTCCTACCCGGGATTAATCTTTAAATAAGATTAGGATAGGAGGAATACGGGGCTTTTATAAAAGCCTTAATAGTAGCAAGAAGAGACCTAAAGCTATGACTTAGACTCTAGCCTAAAAATAGTCCCTCGGGCCCTGACCCCGCAAGAAGACCAAGAGGCAAGGAATGCCATCATTCGGGCCAACCCGCACAAATCTGGCCCGGATGATGGACACCACCGAATCTGGCCCGGATGATGGACACCACCCAATCTGGCCCGGAAAGTGGGAAGAAGCAGGACTGGAAGAGACCCAGGAGGTTCCCAAGACACGGCCACCGGGCATAAAAGTCAGCCCAGATGAGGAAGAATGAAGCCAGGGAGTAGTCGGCCACGAACACGGAGAGCACGAGGACGATCATCACAGTAAGGAGCAGAGAGAGCACGAGGACGATCATCACCCCAGTCGGCTCCAGGCCAAGGAGGAAAGGCTCCGGGCCAGGGAGTAGCAGGCTACGGAGAGCACGAGGACGACCACCACACCAGTCGGCCACGAACACGGAGAGCACGTCAACGATCATCACAGTAAGGAGCAGGGAGAGCAAGAGGACGATCATCACCCCAGTCGGTAAGCCAGGCTTCGGGCCAGCCCTTGTGTGAGCGAGCTCTTGTTGTGAGTGAAGGCTCCGGGCCAGCCCTTGTGAACAAGTTCATGTTGTGTGAGCGAGCTCTTGTGATGAGTGAAGGCTCCGGGCCAGCCCTTGTGTGAGCGAGCTTTTGTTGTGAGTGACGGCTCCGGGCCAGCCCTTGTGAGCGAGTTCATGTTGTGTGAGCGAGCTCTTGTTGTGAGTGAAGGCTCCGGGCCAGCCCTTGAGTGAGCGAGCTCTTGTTGTGAGTGAAGGCTCCGGGCCAGCCCTTGTGTGAGCGAGCTCTTGTTGTGAGTGACGGCTCCGGGCCAGCCCTTGTGAGCGAGTTCATGTTGTGTGAGCGAGTCCCTGTGATGAGTGAAGGCTCTGGGCCAGCCCTTGAGTGAGCGAGCTCTTGTTGTGAGTGAAGGCTCCGGGCCAGCCCTTGAGTGAGCGAGCTCTTGTTGTGAGTGAAGGCTCCGGGCCAGCCCTTGTGTGAGCGAGCTCTTGTTGTGAGTGACGGCTCCGGGCCAGCCCTTGTATGAGCGAGCTCTTGTTGTGAGTGACGGCTCCGGGCCAGCCCTTGTGAGCGAGTTCATGTTGTGTGAGTGAGCTCTTGTTGTGAGTGAAGGCTCCGGGCCAGCCCTTGTGTGAGCGAGTTCAGGTTAAGTAAGCGGAGCCCTGTGATGAGTGAAGGCTCCGGGCCAGCCCTTGAGTGAGCGAGCTCTTGTTGTGAGTGAAGGCTCCGGGCCAGCCCTTGTGTGAGCGAGTCCCTGTGATGAGTGAAGGCTCCGGGCCAGCCTTGTGTAAGAGGAGCCCTGTTGGCAAGTAAGGCTCCGGGTCAGCCTTGTTCAAGGGCACCTACGGTGTGACGAGAGCATCAACAGTAGGACGTAAAGAGCAAGATCCAACCCGTTTTACACGCCTCAAAACCCTCAACATCGAATGGCCTCTAATCTGGTACCTTCAGGAAAGAAGGAGATTTGCCCGGTCATTCCCAAGGATTCGCTGGAGCTCACCGAGCTCAAGGAGGATCTCCTTCGCATGGGCTGTCTCTCCCTAATGGATTTTCGTTGGAGCTCTTGGGTGAAATCCACGGTGCAGGAGATGCGGCAAGATCCCTTGCCGGAACCTGATGGAGATAGCATCCGGGCTTGCCCGAATAGATGGACCATGGGGAAGTGGCAAGAGGTGTACAACTTTCTACGACAAGGGGCGGGGTGGACGAGTACGAAGAAGGAGGAGTATGCCAAGGGGAGATTCGGTAACAAGGATGCCAAGAACGGTTATGCGGTACAAGATTGCACAGACCCCCGCGCCCGACGGGTCTTCGCATTCCTTGTACCAATCTTACACCCCGAGAAACCGACCCAAGTGACGGTTACTCTCGCTAACACCGTGTATGGTTCCTACCTTGGTGAGAGGGTGGTGAATTGGGCCATCATTGTGAAGGATGTGGTGATTCGGTTGGCCAAGAGCATTCACAATGTCAAGCGTGCACCCCTCTGCCCGTTTCTGATCCACATGTATCACCATTTCAAGGAGACGACTCCGGAGGAGGATATGGCGTATGGGACGCAACTAATGATGAAGAAGTTCGAAGGGACGGAGTCAGAACCCGAACCGGGGTCCGAGGGAGGAAGCAGCTCATCCCAGTCAGGAGAGGAGGTTGTACCACCTTCCAAGCGCTAGAGACCAAGACAGGGAGGAGCCCCCTCCACCCGCACTCATGCAGCCATCCGCGCCGCAGCAACCGGGCCGGCACAACTTGGAGGCAAGTCTTATCCAGCCTCCGAGCTACTCGAGGCCATCCGCATATATGTGGAAGACGCGGATAGAACCTTGGGACAAGCAAGCAGCTTGGTGGGTAACCCTCCACGTGAAGGATTGATCGCTGCGATCAAGGAGAAGGTCGGAGGAGCTGGCGATCTTCGCCTCATGGAGCAGAAGGTTAACCGACTAACGCTCGAGGTGACGAAGGTAAGGAGTCGAGCGTTGGAGGCAGAGAAAAGTTGCAAGGCGGCTCTTCTCCAAGCCAATGCCTCGGCGTCAGCGTTACAGCAAGTGGACGAAGCATTACGTTTTCCCGCAGATGTGGTACTCAAAGCCAAGATGTTCGATGCTCGATTGGAGAGGGATGACCACATTTCGAGCAAGCGGGTGATTGCCTTCGTGATGGAGCAAATCGTGAAGGTTGAGGCGGCTTGTGCCAACATGCGGTTATTGGTGAGTAATCTCACTCACATTCTTCCCAAATTTGTGGAAGATTCTAACAGTTCCGGCAAGGATGAAGACTCGGGTTCGGAGACCAACCCGGAGGATCGTCACCTCGGCGATCACGGCCCACGGAAGGAGGTGGTGGACCTTGACAGCCCGGATCTGCCCCCTCCACTCGTGAGTTCGAGGGTCCCGGCAGGACCATTTCCTTCCGAGGTCCACGCACCGATGCAGAGCGGTTGGAAGGAACGCGCAGGGGTTGTGATGGAGCCACCCCTTCCCGTACACCCTCACCAGCTGCCACTCGGTGGTTCCCCGCGCACTACGCCGATGGTGGCCCCTTTGCAGAGTGGGCTTCACATTGGGAAGACCGCAAGTGAGAGTTCCTCTTACTTGTACACTCCAGGACAGATATCCAGCCAGGATATCATCATGGGCACCCCGAGTCAAGCATCGGCCCCTCCGACACGAATCGGGCCCCATCCGGGCATGACTACCGTGTCAATCACCCCGGATGGCCCGGATTCCTCCTTGCCTTCGAGGGACACCTTGTTGAGGGCAACGATTGGCCAACCCACGCCCTCCACCAACGTGTTTGCGCCATTGGTGGCACTTGCAGCAGCCGCGCCCACCCCGACTTCAAGCCAGAGTTCCAAGAAGCGCAAGAAGAGGGAGGAGCGAAAGAGACTCGAGGATCTGGCCCGGAAGTAGGCCAGGATCTTGGTTTGTAGGTCACTGTTCAGTCCGGGATTTGGCCCCCGGTTGACTTTGGTTTTGACTTGGTTTTGCTTTGGGTTTTGTGTAATAAGTGACCTCTAACGGTGCACGTCGTGTGTAGTGGCAGCACCGCCGCCAAGAGTAGTTATTGTCACCGTTTTTAGTTAGAAGGTATCGTTTGAGTTTGGACTCTTGTGTGAGTCCTTCGCAGTATAAGAGAGGAGTCTCGTGGCCTCTCTCTTCACTGCTTGATGTGTGTACTTGCTTTCAGTTCAATTCTAAACCTACGCTCTCAGAAAACCTTCGACGGTTGGAGAGCTCGGATTCTATATGACTGTGAGTACCATCTCAAGTAGTCCACTCCTCAAGTCCATACTAACCGTCGAGTCATTGTTTCCTTGTTCCCTCAAGTAGATTAGTCGTGGTGGAGGGGAATAACAGGTGAGATGGTTAGATGGTTAGTTGGGCGTGACTCTAACTCTGACCCCTTGTGATTGTTTCCTTGTTCCCTCAAGTAGATTAGCCGTGGTGGAGGGGAATAACAGGTGAGATTAGAAGTGGTTAGGGGAGGACGGGGGGGGAGTGACGGGTGTAGAAGGAGTCTTGATATGTCTTGTGTGACCGGTGGGCGGCAGTATGTCATCGATTGTGAAGGCGTATTCTAGATCCCAGATGCATCAACCTTTGGTCGGATAGGTTGATCCATAGGAGCACTACACACCATCAACCCTTCGTGTTGAGGACGGAGTAGACTGGTTTGACCTAAGGGCAGTAAGTCCAGACCGACTCTAACAGCTCGGATTATCTTGAGAGAAGAAAGGAGATCCAACTAACCCCTTTGCGAGGTGACCATCGGAGTAATAGGAGGAGGACTTTGTTCCCTGAAGAAAAGGAGTGGGAATCGGGTACCTGGGGCTAATAGCTAGGCGATCCCACTACGTACTATTCCTTTAGCTGATTCTGAGGTGAAGGAAGGTCTAACAGCTCGAAGGGTGGGTACACCACGTACGTGCCACAAGAGTAAGTGTTAGTCCTTAAGGCCCAAGCCTTATCCCCTCTTACGGGGGGAACCCAGTGACACCACAACCATCCCAAGTTAGTGAGTAGGAGTGATTGGAGAAGCTTTGAGAAAGAAGTAACGTTTACTAGAACTTGTTTGAGTCCGTGAACCGTTGTTCATGGTGGTAAAACACTCTCCGGATACGCAATTATCCGGATGTCTATAATGTATATAGTTATAAAGTCCATGTGTAATCCGGGCCATGTGTAACCCGGGCCATGTACGATCCGGGCCATGCACAATCCGGGCCATGTACGATCCGGGCCATGTGAAATCCGGGCCATGTGGAATCCGGGCCATGTAAAGTACTTGGGTGGGGCGGTTTGTATAATTAACGCTCACCCTTGTAATCTAAACCTTTCTCTCCTTTCTTTTGATGTATATATTGTATAGTTGACATTGTACAGATCATGGTTTGTTATTAGTCGTTGTAGTTCTCGAGGACTCTCTGTGGGAACGATTACCTTAAGGGTATCTTTGTGTTAAGATGTGAATACTTGCCAACGCGTACTACGACAGGATATTTACTATTTTTTAATTCCTTTAACCCCTTAACGACCAGAATCTCCTTCGGGTGGATTCCTTGATTTTGGGGCAGGTTCCTAAAATTCGATAACCACTCAGTTTTCTCTGAAATTTTTATTCTACATTGCCTTTGATAAGAGCTTCGTGGACATATTTTTATTTTATTTTTTCGACTTGTGGTTTGAAAGTTAGTATCACTTATAGTTTTTGAGGGAAATTGTCAAGGAACTTTAGGGGTTAATTCCCATTCATTCATTTAATTGTTTGTTCTAGTTAGGGAAGATGCCAAGGTCCAACCGGCCCATTGCACCAAAGGGGAAAGCGCTCGAGATGGATTGGGACGCAACGGACGATCCAGATGTTGTTGCGGAGTACGGATGGCAGGATGAGGAAGAGAGGTTGTGGACTTGCACCATGTGCAAGAGGTACGTGAAGATAAAGCACCTCATGAAGTTGTGGCCCAGGGCACAAGCGAGGATATCGGGGCCGTGGCGCGAAGGTCTAGCGAGCAATTGTCTGAGCGACCATTTCCGCCATCGATATCATGAGGTCACTACTGCGGTGGGTGTGCGCAACTCGAGGCCGGAGATCATGTTGTATTCGAACATGGCGATGGTTTGGGCCGAAATTGTCCTACACAAGGATGTGGACTGGCGCACCGTGGCGGGCCGCAATGTCAGCCTGATGGATCGAACTGCCCATTTTATACCAACCACCTGGAATCAACCGAGTGATTGTTGGCCACGTTGGTCAAACCGAAGATCCGGGGACGATTCCGATGCCCACCAACAACGGCGGACACCTCCAGAAGAGTACGGGGGACATAACTACAATGACTACAACCGTGGCAATGATATGGATTCCGCGCCTATAACATTTGGTGGGGGGAGTGGCAGCCATTACTACGAAGGCGGCCAATCTGGTACAGGGACCAACACCCCTCAGAGCTATACGCCAACGCATCCAAGGGATACATACGAGTCTCCTCGTAATTCCCTCGGAGAAGAGGAAGAACATACCACCCCACACTCTGCACCCGTCTATCACAACGGATATGGCGGTTCTTACCATGCATATGGCCGTTCTTTGGATGGCGGCCAATATGGTACAGGGACCAACACCCCTCAGAGCTATACGCGAACGCATCCAAGGGATACGTACGAGTCTGGTCGTAATTCCCCCAGAAAAGAGGAAGAACACGACACTCCAAACCCTGGACACGTCTATTACGACGTATATGGCCATCCTTACGATGGATATGGCCGGAGATTAGATGGAAGAGACAACACACCTCCATCAACATTTCCACCTCGTCAGAACGAAGATGCCGAGTTTGAAAGACAAATGCATGAAGCCACAATACAAAGCCAGAACGAGTACATCCGCAGGCTCGAAGATGAATCTCGCTACATGAACAGGCAATACAATAACTTGTATGATGTTTATTCAAGCGGGCCGTACTCAAGTGGCGCTGGGCCAAGTCAAAGACGTGATACTGACTCAGATTCTGATTAATCATACATGGTCTTTGTGTAATGTAATCCATGTGGATAATGTCTTCATGTGAGAACAACGTTGACTATTTTGTACATTTAGAAGGTCATTTTTTAAGATCTTCTAATCGATGTTTATTAAATATTTTTACGTTGCGGCCATGTCAATGTGGATGATGAATGTACAATGCATGCTACGTGTTTCCAAATGAATTTTATTGATAATTTTTTAGTATATGTGGATGTGTGGAATGAGAAATTTTTATACATTCCAACTTTTCATTCACCTCATAAAAGTTAAAGAGTATTTCATATCATTACATGTTAAATAAATTTTTTTTTCAACCTGTACCTCTAAAGTTCCTTGACTATTTCTGACCTAGAAGTTAAAGCAAGAAGAGAAATGCCGCTCCGCAAAGGGGCTGGCGTGAATAAAAAATTTGTTCGTTCCATCAGTAAGACCATGCCCACCAGACACCCTGTCAAGGAGGGCTTGGTTTCTTTTCCATTTTCCGTTGGTGTAGTAGAATGGACATGGCATGTTGAATGGCAACAGTGTTAATAATATTGAAAGTGTGTGAAATTGTTTCGATGGAGATTTTAAAGGTATCTCAAAAGCATATTTATAGATGGGATAAAGGTGGTGGCACGAGCATCGGCAGTGATTACAATAAGCAGGTCCATTTTCCATCCGAGGGCAATGATGTCATTAATAAGGGGTTGCTGGGTTGGTATTCATTTATTTTGTTTTCAATTGTTTCTGGGGAGAATCTATCATTACAATATGTGAATTCGATAAATTGAATGGTATACTCTTGGTTAATGTGGTCGATGGTGGGTCATTGTATGGTAGGCCCCGAATGCAAAGTATGTCGGCTTTGAGTCTAGCGTTACAAAGACAGCGCTATGTTGCGCATGTACATGGGACTCGGGAGTAGCCAATGGGGGGACCGTATTTCCTTGTGGGTTGTAACTTGTTATTAAAGGTGCCGGCATTCATGAGGATAAATCATCATGATTTGTTATGGGAGGTAAATAGTTTTCGAATTTCTCATACTGCTTTGTTATGTCTTGTGACAATTAAGGAGTGTATGTGATGGTTTTGGCATTTTTGGTAGAACATGGAGTGATTTGTCGGCGTCTGAGAAAGTGCATATGGGGCATGTTACATATGGGAATTTTTCTATTCCAAATAAGAGTTGTTTTCGGGCGTTTCCCAAATATCGACTATTACGGAATTTGATGACGCATGTTATTTGTGAGTTTGGGATGATGGAATTTTTCGAAGAATTCGTAGAGAGTTCATAGTCTATTTTGTTGTTGCGAACCCATTATTCTATATTAGGGAAGTTTTATTTGATTGTGTCAAGGTTGTTATAGAGGTCTTGTGTCTTGAGATATTTGTTCAAGAATAAAACCGGAACCTTAATGGGGGTATCCTCTTTAGGAGGCCAATATTCTTTTTGGAAGTGGTATGGGGTAGCATGTGGATGTTCGTACAAGTCTTTGGCATTTTCATGCGTTTTTTTGAGGACCTCTTTCCCAAGTTCTATAGATGCAAGTTCGTTTCCATCGATATTTGCTTGAGCAGAACTTTGTGAAGGATTGTTATATGTGTTCAGTTTTGTAACATGTGGATCAACGACATTAAAATAGTTTGGTCGAGATGGCTATTGTAGAGGATAGGGTTTGTTATTTGGATGTTTAGTAGATAAAGTGCATTGATACAGTCAGTGAATATGGGTGCGGGTTAGTTGTTGTACTCTGTTGTGATGATTTGTCATGTTTTGTGTATGGGCATAAGTTATGCTCTAAGGATATTTTAGTGTGTGGAAATTACTCTATAGAGTACACGAAATGGTATACCAAATACATTATACAATATCAATGAATACAACAAAATCTTCCTATAAGCATTTTTGCTATTCATATTTGAATGCCTCTACAATTTAATGTATGCATGTTTGTATTAATGATTGCATATACTTCATTGCTTAAAATTGTTATGGTTCTAGATGTCCGAGTAAATATGTCGTAGCAATCTACCTACGGAGTTAGGCATTGAACTTCCTTAAAATGCTTTATAAACACACAGAAGAATGTGGTTTTTGGAAAACCTCCTACACAATTTATTTTTTCTACTAAATATAACCCTACTTAGAGAGCCGATATCCACTATTAATATAATGTGGCCAAATTACAATTTCCGCCACTGCGGATGAAAATAGTTAGAGGATGGAAAAGTAGTCCTTGGTTGAGAAAACAATCTCTGGACGAAAAACAGTCTTCAGAAGCTACGTGGGCCAGGCGCACAGGTATGTGCGCACAGGCGCACTTTAATGAAAATCGTCCACGAATGACTATGGCAAAGTGTTAAGAATCATCACAAACACTATTAAGAAACACTTAACCCTTAAACGTCAGAGCCAGCCCGAGGGGCTTGGTTTCTACAGAATCTTCTCTGTAGCTCTTCCTGTACTCAACTTTTCACATATTTTTTGATATCATTCTAATCACCTTCTTTTGATGCATTCTCAAAGTGAAATTTTACAATTCAAATCACAATCTGTATGAGTGATTTGTGCTTTGAAAGGATTGTGGTAGGTAGGTTGATAACCTTTAGGAGGATACAAGCTCATCATTGATTGGTTTATTCATGATGCCCAAGTTCAAAAAGTGCACTATTCATTGATGTCCAAGTACAGAAGATGTCGTGATCCAATTTCGGGCTGCCCGCCCAGGCCATGAAATGTCATTTAAGGGTTAACGTTTGTAACCCGCTCCTTCTCTACTCTTCCTGTTTTTTAAAAGTAATTTTGAAATGAATGTTTTTCTTAATATTAAATAATATAGAGAATTCATTAAAGTGGTTGTTATAATGCGTTGCAAAACAAGCGCGAACCACTACCAAACTTCTATAGATGCAAATTAGCGGTTGGCGCTTGCTTCGAAACGCATTAGTCCAACCATTGTAATGTAGTTTAATATTATAATGAGGTTTTCAAAATTTCATCTGTAGTCTACTTTTCGTCCGCTGCGAATGTTTTCATCCGCTGCAAACATTTAAACCGGACTCTGATTTTCCTCCGTAGGTTTGATTTTTCATCCGCAGTTTTTTTTCCATCCGCTGCTTGTTTTTAATTCGTTGCGCTGTTTTTCATCTGCTGCGGGATTTTTCTTCCGCCCCATAGAATTTCATCCACAGTGGATGAAACTATTTTTTGGCAGAATTAACATAACAGCGACTTAATAACTTCCAATTTTTTTTTTCTTTCCAATTCCGACTTCGGATTTGGGCTTTTTAGGTGCGTTTTCATCTGGTACGTAAGCAAAAAAATTGTTACAAAAGTTTTGAAAATTTGACATTTTGGAGTGTACTTAAAAATAACATTTTAGGGACTAAACTTTGGATGTAGATTATGGCTAGAGAATATGTTCATCACATTCGATCTCATGCATGTTTTTTGTGTGTTAGTGATGGTTGTGTTTTCAAATTTGTTATATATGGCGATATTCATTTACAAGACATGTAAGGTGTCTCGTTTGAAATCTCATTTGAAACAATAATATGATGACGGACACGGAAAGAATACAATTGGATGGAAGGGGACGTCGTCAAAGCGTGCATGAACCCTAAACATGCAAAGTTTGAATCAAACTTTTAACTTTTCTATGCATCTAATTCAGGTGTAAATATTTAGAAGAATGTACATGACAATGTCATGGAAAACCTTATGAGAAACGATGTATTTCACCGTTCCCTTGAAAAAACAAGTCTTCTCTTTATTGAAAATTTTAAAAATAGCATACCAACCCAAGTCAAACATTTTCACACATTGTCACTTATTGTCGGGCGAGGTATCAAAAGATCTTATGAATTTTCACATAAAACCTACATATCTTTGTATTTCTTACATTTTATTTTCTCTACATTAATATGTGGTGTGAACCTTCTTATTGACCATTTGGATTAGTAATCCAAAACACATGAAGTTCACAAGAAAAAGAAGTTTGAATTGGCAAAGTTTGAACCTCCACTACTTCCATGGTTGTTTTGAATACGCTACACCTGTCCTCTACCTCAAGAAATTGTTGTCTAAGGAACTACCATCATGTTTAAGGTAGTGGATTTAGACCTTGCCTAGTTCAAAATTTTGACGCCAGGTAAAGTCAAAGTCTGTGGATCCACTAAACGCAGTGAAGACCCTAAGCCATTTGCTTCACTTCACACACTATAATCTTTCAATATGTGCGGTCAAAGTTTCTGAAATTTTGTAAACATATTTTTTAATAAGTCTTAATTGAGTTCCAACGGTCACAACTAGAAATCAAACTTTTGGTTTCCTTCTATGGTCATTGCACTAGAATCCAACAACTTTTAAATGTTTCCGGATCAAAACTGCCACGATATTTTTGGGGATATAGGAGACATGTTGTATGAGTAGGGAGTCGGGCATGAGGAGGCGTTTCAAATGGGGGTAATTCCTATAAATGCTAAATTGTATTCAAGAAACATAAAATGGTTGAGGTTATGTATGATTTTGTGCCATGGGCACTATGATCTATCCAAAAAGTTCGAACCCAAACTCATAAAATTTGATATACGTCTTCTCTACATAAAACCTAGAGATCATCATATTTTACACATTTTGCTTTTTCAACAACATGTACTGAACACATGAAAACCTTCCTAAACCTGGGTTTGGATTATCATTTGAAATCTTATTCAGTTTACTAAAAAATAAAACATGGAATGGCAATTTTTAAACTCCTGTATTTGCGCACTTGATTTGAATATGCTACAGTTCTTTTCTACCTCTAAAAATTGGTGTGTAGGGAAATCTCATCATAAGGTTGGATTAGGATATTTTGAGGTAATTTTAACAAAAATTCTGAAATACTAGAATTTTGAAATAGAACACATTGATAAGTTAAAAAATCGGAACTATGCCACAACCTAAACCATATAAAATTCAAAAAATGTCGCTCTTTGCACGGCTATATGAAATAAGGTTTTTTTACTTCTTGTGCCCAAATTATAAAGGCATGTAATACATATTAATCTAAGACTATTGCTATAGTCACTTCAAAATGTGCATGCTATCTAGTATAGTCTAATAATGCGGAAAGGAATAAAGTAAAACCTATGTATTACTAATACGTTGACCGATAATGCTCATGAGGCGTGGGCCAGTTGTATGTGTCGCTGAAGCGTGTAATGATATGAAACAATCCTCCAGCGCATTCTCGGTTTTCGTTGCAGACTCTCTCCATGTACATATGAAATGTATCCGCAAATTCTTGATTTGAGAATACTACGGAACTCCGAGATTCCCGTTGCAGATTCTCGTAGTCTATGGACATTGTCCGCGCGTTGATTCGTTGCGCTATTCGGGCCATAGCGAACTCCTCCGAAGCCATTGATAACTTCGGAATCATTTGCACATCCGCATCTGGTTTGTGCAAGTACGCAACCCGCGGATCGACCCACTATCGCCTTCGCAGAGTCTCGGCCATGTCTTCACGCTTTGTGAACGTATAAAGAGACTGCATTGGTTCGTAAACCTTCGTGGTCATGCCCCAATCGCATACTCCAATATACACTCGCGATTCATCTAGAGGGAAGTGGAGGAGGATATTGTCCGGAGATAAGTCATTGTGGAGATTGTTGCTCTTGTGGACCTCGTTTATGATGCGCAACAACGCCCACGCAAGCTCGGTCCGTTTTTTGCGAAAACGAACCAACTGTTGAACTCGAATAATATCATCATCGGGGAATCTCCCATAGTTCAAATGTGTGATGACATCGTCACCAAACTCGATATCCCGGTTCAACATCTCTCGAACTGTCCCGCCATTCCACCAATACGCATAGCCTTCGTACTTGTCCGGATGAATGGCCACGAAACGGATGACACCCGGATGTGGAATCCTCACCGCCATCGACTCATTCTGATGCTCAACTTTTGCCAAATCCGGCCGTGTCTCCAATTGGTTGGACAACTTGGCGGCAAATTCCCAGAATGGTTCAATGCCCGGAGCACCCTCAATGCGGACTTTGCGAATGGTGGCGTATCCACCTCTCCTGTTCGCATTGTCCATTCGTATAACCGCGGCTATTGGCGGAATGGCAATGAGATGAGCTTTACGCAACAGGTCTTCTTGGTGCCCCTCTATCGAATTCCACCATCCCACGGAGCCACGCCGGTTTCGATTCTTGGCGAATGGCTTCATCTGGGCCACGAACAAATCCGCCTTCAACAGCACGTCGTTGAAAACTTCATCTGCCGCGCGATTGAACCTCCCAAACTTGGTCAACAAGTTTTTGGCATTCCAGAGTGAATCGTGCACTCTGGCATCCAAGAACTTCAAAAACCCGCGCTTTCGGGTCTCCGTATTCCACATCGGGGCTTGAAGCGCGTCCAGCATATGCTGCCGCATGTCCGTCCGGAACTTTTCGGGGCCTTCATCTCTATATCTGACGTACTTGCTCTCCAATGATCGAATAGAATTTTCCTCATAGAATCTGACGGTCAGTTCTATGAGGAAATTCTTGCAAGCCTCAGATGGAACGTCGTGGATTGGATGAAGCTTCACTCCGAAGTCCGCAACCTTCTGCTTCTTCTTGTCCTTCGGCATCTTCTTGACCCCGCTGCCGTTCGAAGTTTCAATAAAAAACTTTTTAGAAGAAGTTTTTAAAAAAACTTCATGAAAAAAACTAGATGGGAACAAGTTCTAAAAAAAACTAAGAGAAAAAACTTCTTACAACAAGTTTTAAAAAAAAGTTCAAGAAAAAAACTAGTTTGGAACAAATTAAAAAAAAAAACCTATGAGAAAAAACTTCTAAGAGCAAGTTTTAAAAAAAACTTGAAGAAAAAAACTAGTTTGGAACAAGTTCTATAAAAAAACTATGAAAAAAGCATTTTACGAACAAGTTTTTAAAAAACTTTAAAAAAACCGCAAAAACTCCCCCCCAAATGTGAATCACTTTCTCCCTCCCAAAGATGAGGAGCCAATGGATGG
>CAXARX010000566.1:0-18999 GCA_963971425.1 Bryoerythrophyllum caledonicum | reverse complement strand
CCTCATTCATTATTCATATTCATTGCAGATTGAAGATCGTGTTGTCAAGCAATTTAATGAGATTTTGGGTGAGGAGTTGGCTACTATTGATTGGAGTGCACATGGAGGTGTCATGAAGCCCTCTGATTATGTGGAGTCTTGGAGAATTTTGCTTTGGGACAAAGCATTCCAAACTTTTCTTCACCCAAATGCTACCCCCCCTTTTCTAAAGGGTTCTGTATTTGATGATCATCCTGGAGCACCATTGGCAGAGAATCGAGTTTTGTATCGGTACTTCTAACATCTCCACTCTCTCTTAATTTATATGATCTCTGTGATATTTTTCCTTTCCTACATCATACCTTAGTAGCTCACTTTTTCTTTCTCTTGTCATAGATACATGATGCGCGAGCTCATTGTAAAGCTTGCCATCCCACCTCAATCTCTCCCTCCCTATTTTGGAGCTTGGATAAAGCCCTCCTCCGACCTTTGCATGTACACTTTAGTGCAACAAAAGAGGTACGCAGCCAATCACCTTCAAGCTGGGTGTTGGTACCTTGATTGCTCTCCAAACTATACTCCAGACGATGAGGTTCAAATTAGGGAGACCCTTAATGTTGCCTCTGTGCCACCCACTGGAGCTGTTGACGTTGTCGACATTCTTGAAGAAGAGTCCATTTAGCCGGTTCACGTTCGTGGTGACGGTTCATCACAGAAGAAGAAACGTTTGACCAAGGCTCAGAGGGAAGCTGCATACGTGCTTGCTAAGGAGAAGGAAGTTGGAGACACTGCTACTATTGGCACTGTCCCCGCCAGTGACCAACATGGTATGTTGCCACACTCTTCATCTCACCTCCCTACCACTTCTAGTGTTGCTCAGGCCACGGAGGAGCTCCTTGGGCAACGAAAACTCCGCCAGCTGCCTTCTACTTCAGCTTCTACTGCACAGATTCATTCATTCCAAGTGATGTTGGAAAATGCTTCCCTTTTTACTATCATGGAGACTCTTGGAAGATCGGATGGCCGTGATCCATTATGGGAGAAGGTGCATCAATTTATTACCCAGGTGATTTACTGTTCTCATTCTCTATTTCAAAATTTTTGCCTTCATAATTTCTATCTGTTAATGTCTATTTCTATGTATTTTTCCAGGTCGGATCCGGTCGTACACGTCGAGTGTCTTCTCCACATTGCAAGAACACTGGTGTAGATCTCATCATCGCCGACATCCCAGAGAACTTGCCTGTGCCTGACATTTCAACGCCACCTTCTTCAATTCCATTATGGAATTCTAGGCCTGAGCGATATGTGGAGTCCATTTTTGAGTTTGGTGATGCATACTTGCACGATGATGCCGCCATTCTTCTTTTCCATTGCGACGATCGAATACTTTGCTCCGAAGTGGAAGAAGCGGCAGAGCAGTATAGCTTCCGCCTCTGTAAGGATTGGTGGGGAATAAATGATATTGCCCTTGCATCTCCAAAGTTCCCCTCAAGCACGGTATGATGTCCTTCTCTATCTCTTTACTTCTTCTAAAATTTATTTTTACCATTATGATTTATGATTGATTGTGTCTTTTGCAGTCGCACCGCTTTTGGATCCAGCTATTTGTCAGTGATACACCCATCCAGTCACAGTTTTCTATCATGGAGAATCGCGAGCTTTCCGATGTTGGTCTCCATGTTGAGCAGACCGACACGTTTTTCAATTTCACCACTGCTAAGAGCCAACTTATGTCTGAGAGTTTGCCTTGGCGTGGCGCACGTGAGAAAGATCCCCTTTTCATGCACGTTTTGATTGAGTCTTTCTCAAAACCTGGTGACATTGTCTTGGATTGGAAGGCTTCCACCGGTACCTTCACGAACCTTTTCTTCATTTTCACAATTTAATTACTTCAACTCTATTCTTTTCTGATTATTTTTAAATTCTTCTACTATTGCAGGTGCCTCTATTCGTGCATGTCAAGCCACTGGCCAGCACATTCTTGCATTTGAAGATGATCCAGATATCTTCACTGTAGTCTTGCAGCCTCTTGTTGCTAAGCCTTCTCCTCCGGCTCCCACGAAGGCTCTCAAGAAGACTAGCAAGCCCCTTTTACAGGAGCGCCCTGCTAAGAAGCCAAAACGCAATCGGATTGCTTGTGCGTAAGTTTGTTTTCATTTTTCCATTATGAAATATTTTTAATCCATCTAATATACTTGTTAACTGATCATTAATTTTATTTTATGCAGAGCTCTTCGCCTAAGTCCCCCAACGGCTTTTACGCTTCCAATCTATGCAGAGGATATGGCTGCTGCTTACGTTGTCACTCCTTCTCCTGCTTCTTCCCCTCCTTGCCGTGCATTTCATCGCAGAGCAGAGCAATTTATTGATGTTGAAGCTTTGGAAGGGGATGCAAGTGATGGATATAGTAGTTAGGATGGGTTTTCACTTATAGCCCGTGACTTCACTAGTATTTGTATTTTCAGTGCCATTGATTTGTGAGTCTAACATGCATAATTTACATGTCCATTTTGGCTGACAATCATTTCATGTGTTTCTCTATACGTATTTTACATATTATCTATTTTATTTATGGCCTACTATTCTTCATACATTTCATTAGTGAATAAAAAGAAATGACTCATATATTAGATATATTTAAGTAAATAACATTTACAGAATTTATGAGAATTTAGCCTTAAATTGACAATTAGATGTGATTTAATGATTACCAGTGATAAAAACATCAATTTTTTTTTACCATCAAAGATTCTCTTTATCAAAGTCATTTTTTATTAGTGGGTAATTGTAATTGATTTAGAGAATTCATATGGATGGAAGTTGTACAGGACATCTTTAACCAATATTAAGGCTTGAGGTTTTCCGTGGCCGAAAACATGCTTTTAAGATTATTGAAAAAACCAAAACAACAAAAAAAGGAAGAAGAATAAAAAGAAGGGAAATAATGGGAGAGCAAAAGAAGAACAAGAAGAAGAAAAGGAAGAAAATGGAAATAAGAACAAGAAAAAGAAAGAATAAAGTGAAGAATAAGAAAAAGATCAAAAAGATCAAAAAAAAAGAAATTGAAGAAGAAGATGAACCAAAAAAACAAAAAAAACAAAGAAGAGAAAAGAAAGTGAAAAAGAAGAAGATTTAAAAAGTCAATAAATAAGTATATACATAAAAGATGCCGAAGAAGACAAAAATAATTAAAATTTTAAAGATTAAAAAAAACAGAAAAAAAAAGATAATGAAAGAAAGAAGAATAAGAAGAAAAAGAAGAAAAAGAAGAAATAGAAGAAGAAGGAGAAGAAGAAGATAAGATACAAGTGGAGAAAAAAAAGGAAAAAAAAATGGAAAAAAATAGAGAAGAAGAGTAACAAGAACAAGAGAAAAAGCAGAAGAAGAAGAAGAAGAAGAAGAAGAAGAATAAGAGTAAAAAAGGTGAAGAAGAACAAGAAGACAAGAATATGAAGAAGGAAAATAAGAAGAAGGGAAAAAACAGAAATAAAGAAAAGGAAGAAGATAAGAAAGGAGAAGATGAAGAAGAGAGAAAAAGAAGAAGAAGAAGAAGAAGATAAAAATATGAAGAAGGAAAATAATAAGAACAGAAAAAATGAAAATGAAGAAGAAGAAGATGATAAAGAAAAGGAGAAGAACAACAAGAAAAATAAAAGTAAGAAAAAAAATAAAAAATGAAAAAGAAGACTAAGAAGAATGAAGAAGATGAAGAAGATGAAGAACAATGATGAAGAAGGAGAAGATGAAAGAGAATGAGGAAGATGAAGTAAAACAACAGAAAAGCATATAAAATCAAACCCTCCCACTGTTTCCTTTGTTTTTTTTCTCAGAATTAGAATATAATTGTGTCCATGTCAAAATGCCCTACTCACTTTGAACAATTCCCACGGTTATAGAACCTCTAATTACTAAAAAAAAAAGCATTCAACCTTTAAAAATCCACGGTAATAAGTCCCTAAAATCTAAAATTCTATAACTTTTACTTTGTCGTCGCTTAAAATTCTCTGCTCACCGCTCAGTGCTCACCGCTCTAGGCTCACATAATAGCAATCCCCTGGATAAGTTGTGGTATTTGGATGAAGCTTTCCGTAAGCTTTTGGATAGCGATGTCAACGCTCCCATCCAAAACATTCCTTGGGATGAGCTACACTCTAGGTTAGAATTTATAGCCTAAAAGTATAGAACTTCGATCTCTTTTCAAGAATGGAAATACATTTGTACTTCCTAGCCTCGTAGAGCTTGCACAATTTATTTCTTACCCAAGGTTGACAAGCCTATACTTGTAGGACTACCTATATATTCTTAGGTGGATTATTTTTTAGAGCACACTTCTATTTGGCTTCACCACCAACTTCTTCCGATTTTGTTGCAAGTCAAGAATCACTTGGAGGATTTCCTTTCGTTAGTTAGGAATACAACTAACCTTGAGGTACCTTCGAGCGCCTTGCTTTTTACCTTTGATGTCAAATGACCATACCCTAGTATTCCCACTGTAGAAGGCCTAGAAGTCCTTAAGCGTATGATTCAACATAAACTACCAAGTGAAATAGTTAATTTGATTTTGTCTATGTCATCTCTAGTTTTGTATAACCATTACCTAGAATTTGACGGTGCCTTTTGGCACTAAATTTGTGGTACAACATTTGTTAGCAACCTTCTTGTAGTTTATGCTTCTCTTTCTCTTTGCGATTTGGAAGATTGCGAAGAAGTTATATAGGACAGTCTAAATTCCTTCTTCGACGGCCACATGCTGTAATTTGAGCCGTACATCAATGACGCCTTCGGAATTTGGGTCGGTAGCGAAGATGCTCTTAAAGAGTATCTCTCCAGAGATACTTATGCATGGAAATCCATTCAGATCACCCATAACATTAGTTCGAATTCAGCAATCATGTTTAACGTCCAATTGTGTAAGGGTCCTAACTTCGATGTTACTCGTCGATTCTCCACCAATTGCCATGACAAGCCTCAAAACAAGTATCAATACTCGTCTTGGAGTTTGTGGCATCTTGTTCATAAAAACAGAGCTTTTATGACCGGAGAGCTTCGACGATACATCCTTCACGAGAGCACCAATGTAGGATTTGTGCACATTCGCGCTTTGTTTTATGAAGGACTCCACGCTTGTGGCTATCCCATCAAGTTGATTCAAGAATAGTTCAAAGTTGTCTCCTACGACATGAAGATTGCTCTTCTACAACAAACTAGAGTCTGAAAACTTTTTGGTAAAAAACCCCTAGTCTATAAATTTGATTATTCGTATTATATTCAAACTTTAAATATGGGTGCTACACTCAATTCTACTTTGAACACGTGTTTCGTTAAAAGTGCACGGGGCATATTAAAAGTACACATAATTAATTTTTTAATGATTTCAAGATGTACTCATTTGTTCTCTTTTGTTGGGGCAAATTAAATGTTCGTAAATTTTCAAAAATTACATCAATGATCTAAAGACCCAAAAGGTTTTAATTTTAAATCATCACCATTCCCAAAATATCTGAAAAATGCCTAATGTAGAGTAATCTCCACCATTTTGTCCACCATCTGATGGAGGGAAATTGCCACATCATCATTCATCTTGTCCGTCCGGTCTATGTTTCCATCATTTCCACCATTTCCATCCGGGTGCAATGATAACAATACTTCAATCTATAAAGTGACATGTGATAAATCAAAGCAACACTCACCAGGAAGCTTTCCTGACTTTAATCCTTGAATCCCAAGTCTAGTCTTCTATCCATCTCTCCAAGGCAATCATTGATTTCAAATCTCAAACTTCAACCTCTAATTATGAGAACAAAAGGCACTTCAAGCAACTAAAAACACAAAGCACAAAACAGTGAACAGTCGTATCTTTTTCACTTGACGATGACTTCAAAGCAAGTAATCGAAGTTTGGTTGCCCGAAGCTAGACAGACGCAAAGTTTGAAGGCGCGATGTCGAAATTGAAGAGAATCAGAACTTAAAGCCGCGCAGGTGAGAAAGAAAGTTTCATCTTGTGGACAAGTTTAGGGTCATCTCCCAACATGATCTCAAACTTGTTCACTACAAGTGCAAGTCCATCTTAAGTTTTGGCGGGAGACATTGATGACATGGACTTTTAGTGAAGTGGACGTCCACGAGGTGTGAAAGCCCTAGCGGACAAAACCCTGTCCTAAACCAATAAAATTGTTTGATCTTTCGTCCACTGCTTGTGAACGTCCTAGTTTGAACCGGGCCTAAGTGTGAAACCATACATCGGACGGACAAGATAATTGATGATGAGGCAATTTCTCTACATCAAGTGGTGGACGAAATCGTAGAGACCAGGTTTCGTCCACTGCTTGTAGACGTCTCAATCCGAACCGGGCCTGAGCTCTTGAAAAGGAGCGAAACTGGTTTGGAATATATAGTTGATTGATCGACTTATGTGTGTCGTTACTTTGTTGGTTTTATCCTTTGGACAAAACTACCCATCGACTCAGTCGATTTTCAAAGTGCTATCTTGAACTCTTTTTACATTGAGTGAGGACAAAACCTCACGGTTATGCCATTCTTGTTCCTAGTAGTTTCTATTTGCTTAGTATCTTTTCTGCCAGTACTTTATTTACTCCCAAGATTACTTGTTTTTTTACTACTCCTAACCTTTTCTAAACCCTTACAACCCTAAACCGTTCTTTATGGCTCAACAAGCTAGTAAGCGTCCCCGTTCGGACATCGCAAGTACTTCTGATTCCGTCACTCAGACAGAAACTCTTCTTAGTTTAGCCTTAGAGCTCCAGAGTTTTACAGAGAGCTCTCTTTCACAATATAGGAAGTGTTTTGCTCGAATCTCTGACTCAGAGAAATTTTTGTTTAAGTTAATGGCTCAGAAAGAAAACCACACCCTTCTTAACTCCTTGTACTTAGGTCGTCCGAAAATTTCTCGTTTTTCTCCTCAAATTCAATCTAGGCTAGATGAAAATCTTTCCGAAGCAATCGCTGCTCTGAGTTTTCAGATGCTACATAGTTTGATAGAGGTTCAATTCAAAAAACTAGCTGAATTTAGAACCAAACTTTCGGATTCAAAATTCTTTTTTCTTGCACGTTGTAAGTTTATCTTAGATTCTATTCTCGCTGAGGATCCTACATATCCAAAGAACATAGCCGCCGTCAAAGTGTATGGAAAAACCCAGTCTTCTTCTTACTCTAAGGGCATGTTCGCATGGGGGACCCGACCCCGACCTGGAGGTCAGGTCCAGTCGACCCCAAAGTCAGGTTCCCCCCTCCCAAGCCTCCGCATGAAGCACCCGTTCTCCACCACTTTTTATGGAATATTTGGACTTAAGTGGCATGTGGCATCCAATGAATGTGGCAAGCAAGGAGGCAAGTCTTGAAATAGGTGAGACAAGGAGAAAAGGAGGAAATACTTTTGAAATAAATAGTAAGTCGGGTTGATGGGAAGGAGAGCAGGCTCGGAAAATCCTACAATCAAGGACGGTAGAGAAAGGGAGAGACCCGACCTCCACATCGGAAATCAAGTTGAGAAAGGAGCATGCGGACCACCTGAACGGAGTTGGAAGTCGGGTCGGGTTGGGTCATGCGAACACGCCCTAAGAGGGTTTGGTCTTTTTTTTTACAAAACTAAAATTAGCTCGTCTGTTTGCGTAGTAGCAGTTATTGCTAGGTCTGCTGCCCAGGAACAAGCGATGGAGGATGTCGATGCTCTTCGAGTTGAAGAAACCGTGAATTCTATGTTTAACAAGATAAACCAATAACAAAAATGGTTTTGCTCCGGGTTTTTTGAAATGGATGATCCATTTCTCCAAATTCACAACAATTATAATGTGTACATTTCTTGTAGAAACAACATAGAATTAGTGGTTTATGAAAGTATTAAATCCGTACAAATATTATGTATAACTCGATCGTACGGAAGTTGCATGACATTTGTTTATAACAGTACAATATTATAAACACATGAAAGTCGTAAATGTTTTGATTGCACGGAATCCGTGCAATAGTAGTACGAACTTATGAATTCATAGAAGCAGTATGATTTCTATCGAAAAATCTTCTTCCCAGTTTGAAATGTACCACTTCTACTAGACTATTACTAATGCAATGTTATACACAAGAGACATTTTTTACCAACCACACATGTTCTACTAATATATGTGAAAAGTTGAAATATGTAGATATCTCTAAATAATGTAAATTTATTTCATGAATTTTCTTATATCATGCAAAATAAAGCAACAAAATGTATTTACAATACTTTTATAATGTGCACGGATTCTATATTTATGAAATCTTTGGATTTATGTGTATTTTTGTACATTACCGCTTTTTTGGAATAATCTATATCATATTTAAATGGTGATTAGATGGATTTTGGAATAGTATAGAATTTTGAAATGTTTTTCTATTTGTAAAAGTGTTTATTTTATTTGAACCCATCGAGTGAATCATTGGACTTATTAACCCTTCCTTAGCAATTATGTTAAAGGCGACTTTCATTAGGATTTTCAAACCTTGAACGTTCAAAGTAGAAGTAGTTAACTCAATTTTTACTACCATGTACACAAAATAGTACATACCCACACAAACTCCTGTCTTTAATAAGAGGATAGTGCGACTAAGTCCTTAACACCTAAATGCCCAAACCATTTCAAAGATGATTTTCTTATGAAAAAAGGACATGAGCTTATAGTTGTCCTCAATGAAGCAAATTTCTTTTTTCTTCCAAATTTGATATTTAGAAAGTTGTTCATTAGTGTGCGTACCAATTATAAGCCTGAAATTATAAAGGATTTGTGAGATTATAAAAAAATAAATGCATGTTTTCTATTTTTAGTATGTTGCCCTTCACCACAATGTTTAAGAAATTTGCAAATAATTTTTTTTTGAAATTGAAGGTAATATGAACAACTACAAATAGTGCTGACACATATAAATGCACTTTCAAAAAACTTAATTTCACATGAGAAGCTATTAAATTCATAATACAATCCACCTTGCAATTGTTGTGATGCAATTTTCTCTTTTGCACTGGATAATGCATGCCTTTTTCAACATGTACGATATTTTTCAAATTTTTCCGAGATTTTTTTTTCCTCAAATTTTCAATCGCAGCTTTGGCTGCCATCTAATTTCTTTACTGCTATCTTTGAAATAAAATTTCTTTCCAAATTTTTTTTTCGCAATGGATAATGCAAGTATTTTCATTCATGTGTTATTTTTTCTCAAATTTTTTCCAATTTTTTTTTTGGCTTAAATTTAAATGACTTACGGTCTACTTTTCTTTCTTCGATTTTTGGGATTTCTTTCTATATTAAAATTTATTTTTTTCCCCCAAATATTGATCGACAAAATCTCTGACTTAAAGCTACTTTTTCTCTTCCTATGATCTTTGAGGATAGTTTTCGTTTAAAAAAAAAAAATCCAATTTGAATTTTCCAATAAATTATGCAAGTTTTGTTTTCTACATCTAAGGATTTTTTTAAAAATGTCAAACTTTAAAATAAACTATGGCATTTCTTTCTTAGAACGGCGATTATATGAAAATCACACGTACTTCGTGCGTGAAATAATATTGATATGACACGAAATATGTACATATTGACTTCGCACTGATTCCGTGTTACTTCCATGAAACATTGTTTAGACACAAAATTCACATTTACTTTGTCTCGCGCGAATTTTGTGTGCTATTTTTACATAGATGATATGCACAGAGAAGACACAATATATGTGTAGTCACCATATAAAACCCATGGAATCAATATGTATAAATGAAAAGACAGAATCCGTACGAAAACAATTAATTTTCAATCATATAGAAGATTTGAGATGATTGCTCTTTCCATTGGGACCATTTTTAAAGCAAATGGATTTGTATAATTTTTTAGATTTCAAATCAAGTGAAATTGACAAACTCCAAGAAATGAAGTAAAATGTGCAAGCTACACTCTTCACTAGTGGTACACTTATGTGTTTTAAGACCTAAAAATTCAAATATTCACATTTTTCACTAAAAAAATGAAAGATTCCATTACATAACCCTCAAAATTGCCTGATTTTTAAAAAAAAACAAGCACAAGAATTTAATTGCTACAACAAAACGAGTTCAAAATGTTCAATCGACCATATATGATCGATTGGGCAATTAGGGATTAACTAATGAATTCAATATCTACTAATCAAAGAATCGTTTACTCCTCGTTTTGTTAAGACACAATAAATAATTCCTATTTCCCGAATATCTTAAAGTGTTTCAAAATGTGTACCCAATGAAAATTCCCAACTTCAACATCTTTCTACACCTAATTTTTTTCGTCAAATGATTCAATATGACTCGTTTCCTTCAATTTTCTCTATTTATCAAGCTCCATGGACTTAGTTTGAAGTTTAAAGGTGTATACCTGGTAAATTTTGCAACGCACATGGATAAGTGTTATACTTTTTGCTAACAGTACCATCCCTAGTAACTATTTACTTGACTTGTTACCAAAACTTAATGTTGAAACTGCACATATGAGAGGAATTAAGAACTATGTAAACATGTGTGTTAAAAATGTTCATATTGCTTAAAAAGTTACACTTCTAAAATCAAACCAGTGTAATTGATCCAAAAAAGAGTGAAGTACTAAACTGCATTACAACATTGAATTTCATTTTCACAATTAAAAAAATAATACAAATTCTATGGTAAGAAAGTTTCAAGCATGTGTGATCCGATTAAAAATGGGGATAATTTGTGAAAAAATTACAAATCATTTTGTGTCAAATGTTTCCAAGATCTTAATTCAAAACAAATCAAAAGTGCATTGAAAAAATCAACCTAAAAATCTCCGAAAATCAAAACACTTAAATCATTATATTTCAACTCATCACAAAAAAATTTATCCCACAAACTGTAAATATGTTAGTCTCCACCATAAATTTAACCATAAGGACACAAAATAAAATTCATGACGTGTAACTTCTATGCATACATCAAATTCAAAAATTCAAATATCCCTCTTAGTTTCATTTTATAATGCACCTTGGCAATTCTCCAACTCTGAAGAAGGGGCTGTAGGCATTTTAGGGGTTAATAATAATATGCAGATATGGTCAGAAATATAATTGATGATCTGAGTGTCGTTGAACAACTAGAGAAGGAGCAAGCCACCTTACTTGTGTCAATTCATTACAATAGTGTACATATCAAACTATTTAAAGTAAGACACCGATACATGGTGATAAAAAAGTAGCATAAAAAGCCACAAAGCTCAAATAGGGGTGGTTTACCTCGATTGATGGAAAGATAGAGAAGGTCATGCGCTTAAAACACAAGATACTGCAAATAGTAAAATGTTATGGAACGAACACAACGTCAATTACCTTGTCCTCCACCAGTCATAGGCAAGATCCATCCATTGAAAGTAAGTTCAACACAAATAAAGTGCCTAATACAATAGAATGACTAACCTATATGGATCTGATTTAAACTGGGAAAAATAGTCTTACAAGTAAAGCAATGGAGTCATTGTCCAAAGTTGCTGAAGCTGTTGCATGAACATGGAAACGATTATCACGCAGCGACCGCAGCCTCCTCAGTACTTTCATTCACGCTAGAATAAGAATGTCCTTGATTGAAGTTGGGAGGCTTGGGAATAAGGCCAAGCGTCTGGAACATCTGTTGGTCCGCGTCTTTATCATTATTTGGTGTCGTCAACAACTTCTCCCCGGTGAAGATTGAATTCGCTCCTGCCATGAAGCACAATGCCTTCACACATGCAACCGACCCCCAACATGGTAAATGAGCAAAACTTATGTCAGTCGTCAACAAAATGCATGAATAAAACTTTTATATAACGAGAGAAAATACCTGTTCTGGCTGAGAGAATCGCACACGTCCAGCTGACAACCGCACCATAGCTCCCGGCATGACAATGCGAGCGGTGGCAATCATGCGTACCATCTCCCAGACCTCTACTGGCTGTGTCAGACCACAGTAATCGGTTAAAATTGCTTCATGGAAAAGGAACGAAACCACATGGCCTAATCTATTCAAAGCTTAGCTGATTTCAAAAGAGATTAGAGGGTGTCAGACTGCGAGCACGCAGTTCCAGCGTCGAATTCCACGCTCACAATTGCGAGACTCTCAACAAAACAGTTACCTTCTGCCCGCGAATTGAAATCACAAGGTTATGCCACTATTGGTCATGCCCTTGCTCCAAAGCCCATTGCACAATCTTGCACAAAAGCTGGAGTGAATACTCGCACTCAGACATCCCATAATGCTGTTACACACTGACAAGGACATGGCCAAAAAAACAATGATAGAGAGACTTTCACACAACCTTTTGATTCTGAAGCGGGGTACCCTTCACTGCAAGGAGCGCATTAATAGGAACACTTTCAGGGTGCTCTGGCAAGGTCGCTAAAGTATGAAGCAGCCCTACACGATCCTCCTCGGCTTCACCGAGCCCAATGATACCTCCTGCACACAAACAAAGAATACCAAAAAGCATTCGTAAAATCAACAAAAAAAAAGTGAGCAATGCAAAACCAGAAAAGGAATGGGAAGAGTGAAAAGAGGTCCGAGATATGGAACCTGAGCACACGCTAATACCAGCTTCTCGAACCAGGGCGAGCGTCTTGAGTCGCTCATCATACGATCTAGTGGTGATGACATTCGGATAATACTCTCGGGACGTATCCAAGTTGTGGTTATAAGCAGTAAGACCAGCAGTCTTGAGTTGCTCAGCTTGCTTCTGTTCCAACATACCTAACGTGCAACAGACCTCCATCCCCATACCCCTGCAGCAGGATCCGCAAAAAACCACAAAATAAAAGGTATGAGACAAGCACCTTCACCACAGCTGAAGCAGGGCACCAAGCGAACCAGCGAATCATGGTTTTAAAGTGACCAATTCGATTGATAATATTGTGAAAAAGCATAATTCAGATGAGTCAAATTTGATAGCAACAGAATCAGTGACAAACATTGCATGTTGTGGTCAAATTGGACAGAAGAGAGTCTGAATGTGACCTACCCAAAACTGCTTAAAAATTTTGAGGCTTTTTAGGGTTTCAAGGTGAGAGCATTACCGAATCTCCTTGACGTAGTCGAGAATCTGATTGAAGTTGGTTTTCCTGCCAACAGTGTCTCGCCAAGCAGCACCCATGCAAAACCTGGAGCTCCCTGCATCCTTGGCCTACAAAAGTAACGGATCATGGTCAGGAATTAACTTCACATACAGAATATGCCGGGCAATGACACCACTAAGTGAGAATGGATACCTTTTTGGCAGCTTCCAGAACGATGTCTTCAGAGAGCAGCTTCTGCGCTTTGACACCCGTGTCGTAGCGGGATGACTGAGGACAGTAGGAGCAGTCTTCGGAGCACCCGCCCGTCTTGATAGATAATAATGTGCACTGCTGCACTTCTCGCCATTTATGTGTGTGCTTGTGCACTTGCGCCTGACAATGCCAGCTTACACCAATTAGTCACCAAGTTGTGGTAATCTAGACAAACTACGAAGAACTCAAATGTCAGACAGGCAGACATATACCCCGTAGAGCAGAAGGTCCATCAGTGGCGACTCGTAGATGGCCTGAATCTCGTCTCGGCCCCAATCGTTTCGCGCCTCGTTCCGCATTGCGTACTCTCCAGCGATCGCAGCCGGAGACGACTCTTGGCTACTAATCGATGAAGGGCGCGATATCTCGTGATACTCCCGCACCAACAACGCGCCATAGCTTGATGACGACAACGTGGGTGGAGTTGAGATTGAATTGGGACAATGTGAGGGTGAGGTCAGTCGACGAAGAAGAGTAATACTAGACGTAAGAGGACGCATTCTTGCGATCGCCATAGCTGCGTATCTCGTGTTCTATAAAAGCGAACTCCCCGAAGCACATCAAATTTTACAACCCTAAAAGGAAATGGAAAAAGATTTTCAGATACTCATTTCCAAAACACGAAATTCAAGTCAACGATGATGCTGCTGATAGAGCAATTGCGCTGTGCTGAAGTCCGAAAGTCGAATCTCCAGTCAGCAAGCAACTCCCTCTATCATCCATTGGATTGAGACCACAGCGACGGACCACAGCCCTAGACGGACTCTTCGAGAAGACGACCGATTCCACTCACAACCGTCGTGGCGACTTTGACTCTGAGGCGATAGAAACGAGGCGAGAACTGAGAGGCCTTCTCTGAAAGAGAGATCCGACCTACATTCGGGAAGAACCTGCGGGCTTGTTCACAGTTAACCGGTGTAATTTGAAAGCCCGCAGGTTCTTCCCGGTTGAAATTTGAAAGCATCGGCAAAAATCGGTGAAAAAGTTTATAAAATCTTTATTTCTAGAAATATTTAAAACCACAGGAATTGGAGTTCAATCTCTTCTCATTCTCTTTTAATAACAAGTCCACAAGGTAGATACATTTAAAAATGACAATTGACATTTAATCATTAGAATGTACCCCCTTTGTTCATTTTAAAGAATAAATATCATTCCTTGGCACATGCCTTTTTTTGAACCCTAATTAGTAAAACATGTACTTTAGACCTACATTCATGCTATAAAATGAGGAGAGTGTACATTCAAATAGTTTAAGATCAATATTTTAGCACAAATTTTTATGGGAATTGGATAGCAAAACAATGTTGAAGAGTCTAGAATACCAATGTTAAACTATTGAAATGCGTAAACTCCAGTAACTACTAAAGAGCTTCATGTCTTTTATTTGAAGCAACAACTAAAATTAGTTTAATCTATGTACTAAGAGAAGACTTAGGTTTTCATGGAGATCTATACATTAAATAAGTATGTTTGTTTAAATGCTTGAGATTTCATGGATTGAGTAGTTGCACAAGCTTCTTGGTATTGTTAGAAAGTTCTTGATGAAGAAGGTGCTCTGAATTTGTTTCGTGGCACTTAGATGGACTATATGAAATTTCTAAATTTCTAAATTGAACTAAATAAATTGTCTGTCTTGACAATCAATACTTTCACTTGAATTGAAAATATGAAGAGGCGGGATAAACTAGATAAACATTGCAAACGTAAAGAGTCAATATGCCTAAATATATTGTCAAGAGCTTTTCACGCATATTCAATAAGCATACTAAGTAAACATATTTGATGCATCACATGATCTTTGTAATTGTGATTAAATTGGGCCAACAACTCACGTCATACTAGTCAATACATTAAATAAGGTTGTTAGTCTGTTGTGTTTGTTTTGTATGAAATGTTGAAATGCAATAGATGGTGTGTCCCTCAAAAGGCATGTTTAGTACTATTAAAAGTGTTCAACGAGAAGGGGTGTATAAACTTTGAATCTTGGTGTTTTGGCGTAAGAAGTGAAAGTTCAAGAATTTCAAAGTATTCATGGTCACCAAAATTCACAAAAAATTAGAAGTATAAAAAGTAAATGAGACTTCAAGACATCTGCTAGAACTACCACTTGTACTCAATTATTACTAATACAATCGTATGCATGGATGTCATTTGGGGTCAACAACTATACTAGTCTTCCTTTTAAAAATGAAAAGCGACCAAAAAAGCCGAAATGTGATGAACATGACAACATAGGTTTGATGAGGACTTGTGAAATTTGCAAACATGAGGACTCCACTATCATAATACTTGAACCAAATTTAGTATAAATACAAATTTTGTTTAACAGAGAGAAGTTGAAGATATTTATCATATTTTATAACATTTGGGAATTGATTCTCTCATGTATCACCATGCCCAGTGTGTTTTCGAGTATATATGTATATATATATATATATATATATATATATATATATATATATATATATATATATATATATGTAAATGAAAGAAGCGCACAAATACATTTTGCAACTAACAAAAGGTATTATATTATACCTCTAAGCTATAGTGAGGGACTACAAAAACACTTGGTTTATAGTACGTAAATAAGATTTTTAGACTCTTAAGCTCTTCCTTAAAGTTCATGTTTTTGAATGAATCTTGTTGCAATTCTATCAATATAGTATCTTATTGAAGAATAAAGGCTTCCATCAAAGAACAATCTTAAAAGTGGATAATTATGCACATTTCAAATGAACACAATTATTATGTTATTGTAATACTGTAAGATGAATCTATATACTGTACAATATTACATACACGAGAGAGTAAAATTTGTAATGGACTAAAATTCCTATAGAATGTAGTTGATGGACAAAATTACACACATACTTCTCATCGATCATCCACTTTTTGCTATATGAAAAATTGGATTTTTTTGGGAAATTGACTTCATGTATGTGTAATAATCTCGAAACGTACATCACCAAACACGATCTTAATTAAAACGTAGAAATAATGGTAGAAAACTTCTTTAACATAAGCAAGTGGATAATGAACCCAGACAAAGACAACGACCTTTCCAACAACTTTTGGTCCAACCTAAACATAACAGATTCCCAAAAACAACAATATTAAAATTCCATATTAAACACCGAATTAAATATTTTTGCTCTTGAGGGTTTTAAATTGCACTTGGAGCTGATGGAACATGAATTTTGTTGTTTTGACATTTAGGGGGGTAAAATTTTGGAAGTGACGAATATTTGAATGTAGTATTGGCAACGAGAGATGTGACAATTTTAGGGTGTAATCTTCATTTCAATAATTTACATTTGGTTTTTCATACTTTAAATTAGAAGGTCGTAATTGAAGTATTATAGAACAATATATTATGTTTTAAAAAAAAACTAGTACAAAGTGGAATGTTTGCATTTTCTTAGAAACACTTTGTGATCTCGCACTTACCGAATGTAATACCCTAAACTTTCTACTATTATATTGTAATGCTAATACTGCTACGTACTACAATGTCCCCTAAATTCCCGTCTGCTATAATGTTCTAAATTTGCTAATAGACATTTAATTCATTCTGCAAACGTTTGTTGTCAATTTCCTCCAATTGCAATGCAATATATTCTAGCAAATGAGGCTTCACTTCTATTGGAATTTTAATCTTTGTCTTTGTTAGCACGCCATGCACTAGAATATTGTTGTTTCGAAGTAGCGCAATTCTTATTTTTGTTAGCACATTTTCCGAAGAAAAGATACTTGGGTCTTTCAGAACCCATCCATATCCCTCACCTAATGGCTTCGAGTATACTTCCATACATTTCATATACCTTGCTCCAACTAGATCCTGGGTCTTCTTGCATTGCCCTTGCTCTGATTGGCCAATACGACAGAACCTTCATCTTTGCATTCATCCTGCCTTGTCCAAACTCCTGTACCTTTCCCACATAGAATGGTACACCGGCACGCACTTCTGATGCTTCCACAGTAACGGCAACAAAGTGACCAACTCGAACATCGTTCTCCGGATGAAATGGTGGAAAAAGATTTGCTGGTTCGTCAATGCTAACTCAAGTTCCTATTGAAGCAACAACATATGTAATTCTTGTACTTGGTGCACTTGTCACGGCCATAGAGGACGGTCTGCCCTGATCAGGACCAAAATACCTTCTCATCTCTGGATTTGGCATTGTAGCCAATATTGAGGCGACTTCTACATTCACTACATTTGAACCATCATTTCCTTCACCTACACCATGCATTCAACCCTCGGCAACTGCATCTGTGTTCCGTTCCTCTCGTCTAAATAGTTTGGCACTCTCTTCATCTATGTTACTGTTTGGAAACTCTGTCAAGTAGTTTGTCAACTACTTTGCTTCATCAATGGCTTTGAGATTCTTCTCCACATTGTATAATCTCTCAACGCATTTGTCCTTGCATGCGATGAAGTCTTCCAATGCTCTCAATTGCCTAGCATCAGGACCAAACACATCTGCTAGTTTTGGCTTCTCAGATGCGCTCGGCACTGATCGTAAACATAAATGCCCCTCCATTGGTGCCCACGCATCCTTGCTGAAATGTTTGTGTTGTACGTGAGGCACACCATCTTCCATATAAAACCTCATGTGGTGTAGAAAGGTTATACCTATAAGGGTATCACTCCCTGTCAAAAGGTGAGGTGTGACAAACGACTTCCAATCTGACACGTTTTGCAAATGTCATACGCTCACAAAAGCCTCCGTATATGATGATCCCTTCTCCACAAGTTCAAGGACTTCTTGCAAGGAATCGATATTCGTTCTCTTCAACGTATTTGAAATAATGCTAGACCGTTGATTGATATCTTCGTGAGTATAGCCCACGACGAGGAAACATAGTTGCACTTCTTTAAAGAATCCCAAACCCACAAGTCATGCACAAAGGACAAACATGTAAATGTTCTTCTCATCACGGATTGTATTGTCCGCCTGAATTCGCAATGTTGGCGCTAATTTACCCGTCTGCTTCTTTACATCAACAATCACGTGCATCACAATTGTGGTCACCTGATTACCATCATGTTTATAGTGTGCATCTATCCAAACATCTGGATATAAACCAATGCCGTGCACCAATACCCCGCACAAATTAGTCTTTACAAATCTAGACTCTATATTCTTCACGGTCTGCCTCATCTTTGGAACCATTGTTGTGTTTTGGTCCATGCCATCTACAATCAAACACATGTAGATGTCAGGAGTTATCATTGCGGACCTCTTGAACATCCAATAGTCCTGTCTCTTTTCGATTTGATGATTGATGTGTATCAGATACATCTTCTTCATTTCCGCCTGGACAACTGCATTTGTCTCTTCCATTCCACATTTATACTCCCAACAATGATAGCACTTTGAAAATCTAGAAAATGGAGGTATCATCACGTGAAGAAACTCTGTACGCCACAACCTATGAAATGAAGAGATTGAAAGTGGCTCCCCATCCACCATTTTCTTCACCTCTTCATTGACGTAGTTCAATACATCTGTCTTTGTGGTGTTAATTGGCAACAAAATCAATAGCATAGTAATATTCTCAACTTTGCGGCAAATTTGTGGATGAGGTTGAGTACACCCGACTACTTTAACAAACTCTTAGAGACTCTCTCATGTTGTAGACATCTTTGCACTCTCTCTTAGACATCTTGTATTTCCATGATGAACAACAACC
>CAXARX010000565.1:0-23386 GCA_963971425.1 Bryoerythrophyllum caledonicum | reverse complement strand
TGCTTTGTGGGCAGCATATGCTTGCTGTAGTGCAGCTTCAGATTGCGACGTGGTTGCAGCACACAAGGAGAGCTTTTCAGCTTTTGAAAAATACATCTTATAGATAGACCCAAGTCCCACTTGAGCACAGGCGGCTGCAATTTCTTCTTCTCCAAGCAAGGCAGTGCAATCTTGAGCTGCTTCTACCAAAGACGACTTAATTTCTTCAACGACCAGCGTGCAAGCTTCCCACTGTCGTACACTCTGAGCGACATTTGTTTGAAAGACTTGAATTTCCTTTGTCTTTGCATTTCAGTCAACTCTCAAAGGACATGATGAGATTAGTGACTTTCGGTTTGCCTGTATCAAACATGCAGAGCAACACGTTAGTAGTGAAGGGGATGTGCTTAACAATTTCAAATAAACGTACAAGTTCAGAGAAATAGAGCGCAGACAAGAGCAGTGTACCTAGCTTTGTAGTAAGCAAGGGAAATCTTCATAAAACATGTAGTGTAAGGCAATTATAAAATATCGATCTTGTGCTTATAGTACAATGTAGTACTAGGGCAGGGGACTTAGGACTCAATAGGACTACTACTAGTAATACAAGTAATGAGTTCGACTACTGCATAATAGAACATATAGAGAAGTTTGAGTTCTTATACACATTTAAGACTACTATAGCTAGGCAGTTGTATTTACGTAACAATAGAAGTACCAGGACATAGTGTATGCAGTGGATAGATGGTGCTAAAAAGATTATTGAGAGGTAAAAATGCAGCCTTCTTTAGTACTGAACAATTGCAAGACTACTCTTACAAACCAAATATATGAAACACCAATGTCAAGTATCAAACGTAGTGTCATAAGGAAGTTTCATGAGTACTACAGAGAAGCAGGAAAGCATTGTTATGTACAAAGTGTGAAGCAGAATTGAATTTGCGGAGGAAGAGGACTGAAAGAACTTACAGGAAGTATTGTAAAGGAAATGGTAATGACTGGAACTGAAAGTTAGGTAGAAAACAACAAATTAAGAACAGAAAGAGTAGGCATCAGAGAGGTTAGTGTATCAGGTCATCATACTTATGCAAGCAGTACTACAAGAAAAAAATAGTATGGAACTGTGACAGAAGTAGTGAATGAGGAATAAAAGGACTACTAGAGCAGAGAGATAGTACCTCAAATGCAGCACTTGAAGGTCACTGGAAGGCGTCGAAAGTGAAGGATGACGCATCTTAGTGTCTTCAATTGATGCGACATCTACAGCGACATCAGAGTGCACATCGCCCATTCCGAACTTGCTTGTTTGCATTCCAACGTACTCACTGAAGCCCTCAACCTCATACACATTGTGAATAGGCATATTTGTATTGCAGCCAAGCCTTTAATCCACATCTTCACATATCGACAGTAAGAGCTCCACCATGCAGCATTGGTCTCATTCGCAAACTCCGCCCAATTCACGTCTTTCTTGTGAACTTTATCGAGTACAACCCTATGGCAAATTCCTTGGCGACATGAGTTGGGCGTCTGCTGTTTTTGATAGCAAACGCAGTAAAGTTTCTCAACCTCCGACCTCATATCCTTTGACAACTTCTCTGACAATGAGAAGCCGTTCCTGGATTTTTCTTTGTCAAACACTGCCACAACTTCCGCGAAAGTAATGGCCTTCCCTATTTTCATTAGATGGCTGTTCATTCCTGTTTGGGAAAGACCAAAACGTCGGGCAAAAGTGTCTGCACTGAGGGCAGGAGGGGGCCGCTTCTCTTCAGCTCTTAGAGCAGCCAGTTGCCTAACGCACTGACTTTCAATGAACTTCCGCTAACCCTTTATCTTCCACCCTCTTTGACCGTCGTTGTTGGGAAGGAGCGCCTGTATTGACATCCTTAAAGTCGCTATCAGCTTCACCGTCTGAGCCCTCTTCAGCATCAGCTGATGAATTCTGTGATGAAGAGCCTTGGGTCAGACTTGCCTCCGCTTCCTTCAACTTCAGTGGAAGAAGGTCTTTATCTTTCCTGATTTTGTGGTACCTTCCAAGCGAGGCGTCGTCATCCCATCTGCCTTCCTTTTCCTCTTGTATATGCCAGCAGCTCTTCAAGGCGGTGGCATGGACAGAGGCCCCTTCTTGTTGGTGTCCTTGGCCACATCCGCGTTCCTTCCTTCAGACTCCCTAAACTGGCTGTTGTTGCCGCGACTACCATCTGACCCATCTGAAGCTCCTTTTGAGCGTCCACCTTTCTTCATTTGTGCCATTTCGTAAAGTGAGAAGGATACCTTGCAAACAGAAATGGAAATGTGAGCATTTTACATGCCAGAACCGCTAAGAACTAGTGCAAGAGGTACATGACGAGTCATGAGGTAACAGTACAGGACAATGAGGAAGTACATAAAAATAAAAAAACATGAAAGCAGTCCATCTGCTATAATTCGCAAATGGCATTGAAATCAACCCTTAAACGTTAAACTTGGGTATACGGAGGTGCACCATGAACCACTCGTACATACATATGATCTGACAAAATTGAAGAGGCATAAAAGAAAGCACATTCAAGGGGAGGGGACAAGAACGAAAGAAAAACACAGAAAATGCCAAACTTACAAGTTCAGAGGGCGCTATCAGTCCTCTCTTCGAAATTAAAGAAGACTACCTCCGAAATCGCTGATATGCTTTGTCTGTGGCTTGTACATCGCCTGCAGCAACATGCCACGCATCATTGCAATCCTGAAGTTCTGCCTCTACATTCAAAGTGACCTAAATTGAAATTCACAACCCTATCCGCCCACTTCTGTCCAAATATTGACACCCTTGACTGTTTGCGATGCGCGGAATGCACCTATGACGCACCTAATGCAGCTGAAGAGAGCATGCCTATGTGAGGGGGCCGCAACACGCCAAACTATGTTTTTCCCTTAAACCGCACTCCACAAACCATTCCAAAATGGTGGCCTCCCTCGCTCCCACTCCAAACGAAATGAAGAGCTCACCGATCGGCAATTCCATCGCAAATTTTGGAGCGATTGTACCCCTCCAACAGATCGTGCCATCGCCAATGTCCAAACACACAAAGCAAAAGGAGGGAGACGACGAAGCCACCATTCTCTAAAACTTCATCCACAACGATCAGCCAGAACTTCATCCATCTGGTAGTGGATGAATGAACAAACACGACATGACGATACCAGAAAGATCTAGATTTCCTCCACGTGTCCACATCTGCAGGTGATGTGGAAAATTTGGAGAACGACGTCGGGCAGGCACATTAACTGCTGGCCAGGCCTTAGTCAGTGACATCTGTCAAAACCATAACGAATCCGCTATATCATCACGGACTGAAATAGTTGGTCGTAGTACTCATAATACTAGCGGTCAGAAATGCAATTTTTGGCAAAAGTGTACACAAAAGGTTCGGTCTTTCTTGAATCCACTCCATTGCATTCATTGTAAGGCATTAAATTTCAAATGTGGACCTACATGATGCTTGCTTTATGTTGTTATTGTGTTTTCATGAGGATGTGAATATGAGGGAGGTTCCCATTGTTTGAAAAGCACAAGCTGCAAATTGGGAGTACAAAATTCAATGGAAAGAGTATATCAAATATGATGTTACAGGGAGATGGTCTTCAAAACCTGAACCGCTAGTACCATAGTTGTACGAAGTAATGTAGCATTCATATATGCCCCAATTTCTTTTTATGATCTTATGTGTATAATTTTTATATGCTCGTGCATGTCAGTAAGTAAGTAATTATGTAATAGATGTTTTACTGTATTGAAAAACACGGACAAATGGAGACGATAGTCACTAAATTTGAAAAGATGTACACTTTGCGTAAGTGAGGGATAAGGCAGGGAATGACAAAACAAGGTTAGAGCATGTCTGCATGTTGTGTGCAGAAGAATATTGTTGTTTTCAAGTATTGATGAGTACATACAGGTGAATTCAAGTTGGGTGAGGTAGTCGTAGGGGTGTGAACCTTTGAAATGCTTCACGAGCCATGGTAATTCATTTACCGTGGCATTTGATGTTTATTTTTACATTTTTATACTTTTATTCCGCTTTTTTAGCCATTAATCTTGTTAATAGTGGTTATTTAAATGAATATGGCCCGTGGGGCCTAATTCTACGATGTTTAGTCTGTGGGGCCTATTTGGATTAGACATGTGGGGTCCAATTCTAGTTAGTATGGCTCGTGGAGCCTCATTACTTATTAGTATGACCCGTGGGTCTAGCTTAGGTTATGGTTGCCCGTGGGGCCCTTTGTTAGTCCGTGGATGAAGAAATTGAATTCTTCATCCTTTGAATGAGGGAGAGAAGGTCGTTGACCTCCTTCCTCCTTTGGTTTTCAAGATCATTATTGTGTGTGTGTTAGTTTGGGAGAGAGAGAGAGGGGCGGAGCTATGGCAATTTTTCCTTAGAAATGTGTGTTTTGAGGAGGAGAGTGAGGCCGTACTTTGACGAGCAAGGGTGATCAGCTCCAAAGGCCGATTGAGCTCGAATCTGAAAGCATGGTAGATCTGCGCCGCTGGCTTTCCAACGGCGTATTGTACGGGCGATTTTGAAGCTGGGACGCGCCAATGGCGACCCATCTCGTGAGGAGGGCCCTTGACAACTTCGAAATCCAAGCGCGGACTTTGACGAGCGATGGTGATCAGCTCCAAAGGCTGATTGAGGTGGAATTTGAGAGCGTGGTATATCTGCGCGCTGGCTTTCCACCGGCGTATTGCATGGGCGATTTGAAGCTGGGACGCGCCAGTGGCGACCCATCTCGTGAGGAGGGCTCTTGACAACTTCGAAATCCAAGCGCGGACTTTGACGAGCGATGGTGATCAGCTCCAATGGCCGATTGAGCTCAAATTTTAGCACCACAAAACTCTATGAGCTGGCTTTCCAACAACACATTTCATGCTCAAATCGAAGCTAGGACAAGGAAATGGCGGCCGTTTGAGTACAGTAAGGTTCATGTTAGTTGTTTTTTGATGTATTTCTTACTTTCTTTTTATTAATTGCAATGTTCATTGCATTCTTGTTGAACTAAATGTATGAATGTGTGTGTTGCATGATTTTGAATGTCATTCTATTAGATGGATTGGTTAGATGTTGTCATTAGGTTTAAGGTTCAAGTCTTGGAGGCATAGTTATGTTAGTAAGTAACACCCACCCCACGGCCCACTTTGTGCTTGTTTTGGCCCCCACGGTCAAAATAGTCATAAGGGGACTCACTTCAGTTGCACTACCACTGTAAGCCTATACATGAAGTTCACTGAAGTATTGTGTGTGTGTGTGTATTTCTTTTGTATATACTAAAATTTCACAAGTGTATACGTAGTCACTTTTTCTGAGAAAGCGTTTTTTCTAATTTAATTTTACTTCTTGAAGCTTGGGTAGGTGTATCTGTGCTTTTGAAAACGTTGCTTGAGTTGAAATATCATATAGATTGTTGATTTCCATGTTTTTCTTTAAGTGCGCTTCATATGAATATCTTGCAGTGACACTTGGAACAAAATGAATGGATCATGTTTCTAGTTGCAAATGCACAGAATTAAGTACTATGAGAGGAGTTTGCATATGACTTCATGAAAGGTTGGAGTAGATGTAATCATCTTTAACTGCAATCCAAGGTATTCTCTAAGACTTCTGTAATTTATTTTGTACAACTTAGGAAGTAATCGACTTGGATGTTTCTGTTGCAATGGTATTACGGAAAAATGGTTAATTTCCTTTCCGAACATAATTCAATACCTGCATACTAAAAAATGACTGCACTTGTGCAGTGCATCATCTGTTTTCATATTGTAGAGAGTCACATCATATCATAGTATCAGAAAGCTTGAACTGAAAGTATCATTGTTGAAAGAGTATGGTGTGCATGTCAAAGAACTTCTTCAATTGAGATTGGAAGACTTCACGGTTTGTTACATCAAGTCATTCTTACTCAATGTTCATGTTCATCTTAGTTGTGGCAGCAAAAAAACTGAGGATCTTGAATTGTAGTTCTTGGACATTACGTAGAAGAAATGCCTCATGTGCTTTTGGTTGGCGGATGTATTGTTATATTGATGTCTGCAATGCTTATTTGCGTTGCCTCTCCTTGAACACATATGCTTCTTCTAGACTGTATTTTGAACATAGGAAAACGCTAGAAAGACAAGAAATAGAAATATGCATGTATGTTTTGAAATTATTTTTTACTTCTTTGCAGTGCAGTTGTTACGATGGGGAATAAATCCAGTAATTGAATTGTAGGAATGCTAGAGAATACATTGACCTGAACGGAGACATGCACCTAATTATTCGGAAATCTTCATTCTGAAGTTCAAGTACGAATGGTAAGAACTTTGTTCTCCTACAACACGCATTTGAAGATGCGGTACAAGAAATTCATTGCTGACATTGTTCATGGAAATAATGTACTTCAATTTATTACTAATGTTGGACAACAAGGTTTTCTGTTGAATGATAAGTACTATGTCAATGTCATACTAACAGTAAGTGTTCTATGTTTCTATTGTGCTATTTAAAGAGTATAAAGACTGCAAAATTAGTGTAATGTAGGTTTTTCCTATTAACGAATTAATTGTAAAGGCCCGTTTAGGAATGGAAGAAGGTCTTGTCCTTCATTTCTCTCACGTTTTCGGTTTTCCAATGTTGTTTTCTTTCAAAACACGTAAACACTCCATGCAGTGCTTGTATGCTTACTAGACGGGAAAGAGTGTTCTGAGGATGAGTGCGTGCATGTGGAAACTACAATTGTCCTCTGGAATGCTTGGAGCATAATCCGATGCCTTCTTTGCAGAGCATCTTGGAATTTCGAAATGTGGACATAGGTGCAATGCGAATTGGAGGTTTTGTTTGCTCTGCGCGGTGGCTGCACGTGGAATACAAAGATACCATTCTCCATATATTGTTGAAGAGCACGTCAACAAGACATGATTCAATGTGTGAGATGAAGAGCCCGGGGTGAAATATAGGAAGACACTGAAGGACCACTGAAGGTGAATTTCTCGCTGCAATGTTTGTTTCCGTTAAACATATGACTACAGTGATTTTAGAAGGAATAAAACCAATTGTTTTGGAAGACAAACTGGTTTATATAGTGCAGGGAGAAGGACGTGACAATCAAATATGTATGTTCTTCTATGCATAATGAACCGGCCCATTGCACCTCCTCAACTATGAATGACTTTGCTTCCATGCTCTAACATACTGTCATGTCACATCATTACGAATATTGTGGGTTCTTAGTTTCATTATTGATTTCCAACAATTATGTTTTTGTACTAGAATTCCATGGCATAGGAGACACAAAGCCTAGTTTGCAAAGTAGAATATGGGAAATTCAGCAAGAATGCCTATGAGAAGTACTGGACAAGGAAGGAGTATTCAACATTGCAATGACATGGGGAAGGCTTGTTGAAGTAACATTGACGGAATTGTTGCTTTGCACAAGACATTACTGTTCCTTCAATTTCTAAAGCAACGATTGAAGAGACACAAATATTATGAAGACTGATTTCACAAGTAGTGCAACAGTTTTGATACTACCCTATGTTACTGAATTCATTACAATTTACAGTATGGAGAGGAATACTTTGTCAAGAAAAGTCTATAGTTTTCAACGTGTCTTACTCAATCAGAAAAGCAAGTGTGTGAATTCTTATCATTCCCGTTTCATTGTTTGAATGCAACTACAAGGTCAAAGAAGCCCTAAGTCATAATGATGAAGGTATATTCGGCGTACAGAATGCAATGAAAGGGAATTGTACGGAAATGCGGGTGAACGTACGGGTAGAATCGTGAACCATTCTACGATATTATAAAAGAGTCTACAAAGCAGGAGTTATGAACTCCGCACGATTGAAATAATCTATATTCCAAACATACGGATTCTTCTGTATAGGAACCAAAAGGCAAAAAAACAGCACAAATTTCAAAGAATCGATGACGGAGTCCTAATGTATCTCTGTTGTACTTTTTATGTTGTATGACAAGGAAGTAAAGGAATTAATATGTTATATCTATAGTCAAGATATGGACATCTCCAAATTTGAAGTGCTACAATATATTGGGATAAAGAGCGCGACAAGTTTAGATACAAGTGTGGATAACGCTATTGGTCAAAGTGAAGAAATTAGCACTTACCAAGAGAAGTTTTTTATGCGGAGACCGACGTTGAAGAAGCAAGCCATTGTGCCTTACTGTTATGTGGTATGATTATACACTTACTGTCCAATAGAAAATGCCACGCATTAGCCTATGTACTAAACAATAGGAAAAACTGCATGATTGAACATCACTTACTACTCTTTTGTCAGTGGCATTTGTAAGAAATGCATGCTCTTTTAGGCTTCAATATAACATGATATTGAAATTGCCATCATGTGTATAAATGTTTGTGTATTCTAACAACATGCACATGTAATGTGATAAAAGACATAGTTGGGTATGAAGATTTTCTCTTCTCATTTTTTGCTATATGAGGTCCTACAAGAATCGGACTGTAAATGCAGTTTAAATTTTATGTAATGTATCCATTTGTTCATATATTGCCCAAGCCGCGACAATTGAAAGCCCGCCTAGAGGCACTGCATTGGGCTGCTGCATCACAAGAGGTTGGCAATTCAATAATAACAAGAATGATGACGTTGACGTTTGATAAAAACGAATGTGCGTTGCGGATAACATACACATCCGCAACTCTTGAAATTATTAGTGTTCTTAATTCCAAAGGTTGTTCATGTCAACAAGGATGACAGTTCTGTTCGACAACGTTCTATGTAAAACTCAACGGCATTACAATCAAATAATAAATATTATGTTTCGCGCAAGAACATCACGTTTCACAGAACACAGAAAAATCCCTTTTCCACGCCCAGAAATCCAGTTGCATGAAGTGTGTTCATTCAACCCACGTGGCATTAGAAGCAAAGAGAATCTTCATTGCCATCGATCCCCTAGTATGACGACAAGTGTCTCAGCCACAAATATTTGACAACAATAAAAAAGGCACATCATCTCCAGCATGGCAAATTAACTAGACACGTGGTAAATTTGGGTGCAACAACTTCACGTTATGCGTAACATAACAAAGATGACCCTAAACACAATGCGAAGGAGATGAACACGCGAACTTTTGCACGTTCATAACGTGGGAACTTAACAAAAACTATCTTATGTACTCCTGTTACGTAAAAGTATTTTTGGAAAACGCAAAAACAACGTTTTTAACAAGTTATTCTTCTAGTGGGAATGAGATTTCTATCGCAGTGAAGTATATTGTCCGAGGGTTGGGGGCTTGAGATCAAGACTTGTTAGAGAATTTCCCTTCTAAAAAAGTATTTCATGCACTCGGGTTCATGTTATTTTTCATCCATGCTGGAAGTTGTCCACCAAACAAATCTCGACTACAATGTAAATCCAATCTATTCAAGAACTACAATTTGCTTCAATCGTATGCTCTATTTTCCCTAAATTCTTATCTGGTGCACTTCTTCACTAGAGTGTACAGTAGCCCTTACTCAAAAAAACTTTGAAACACATGATTCTTTTTTTCAAATAATTCTAGAAAGGTTTTGGTTTTTCTCTTGAAAAACTTATTGTACCATTAATAGCAAAATATGTATTCATAATTGCTTGAATCGATGGTAAAAAATGAAGTTTTGATTGTCAAAATTACGCATATAAGTACAAAAGGTATTTTTTTCATCAAAATTTAGGTTAATGTGGTTACACATTTTGTGGGAATGAGACAAAACTTGAATCAATTATTTGGATTTATCAAGTTGTAATGACATTTTATTTAAATTTTTTAATTATGTAAAATTTCTTCCTAGTACTTATACAATGTCCTAACAAAAAGATTACCTCATCTTTACCTCACTGATGATAAAATAGATATCAATAAACACCAAATTAGTATTTATAAAAGCTTTGATCATATTGTAAAAATTGAATGTTGTTCTTTGGTGAAATTTTGAAGTGTTTTTTGTGTTTGACTTGAAGTTTTATTTTAAATTGATTTTTAATAAATATCAAATTTTAGATCTGACAAGCTGGTCAAAAACATAAAAATAAACAATTGTTAGTTAGAAGATATTTTTAAAGTATATTTCATTTCATATAAACACAATTGCATATTAAATGTCACTTGTTACAATCAACTATTTCAAGCTCTTCAACTGGTTTATTGTCTATACTTTTCAAACATAAAAAGTGAGTTTAATGATCACTAATCTAGTACCAACATTTGTTGAACTTTGGATTGATCCTTCTTCCTATTCAGAAGGTATAAATTCATACAACTCAACGAGATTGTTTCCACAAATCAAATTCCACTATCATTCAAAAATCAAATTCCTCTATCATTCAAAAAATCAAATTCCATTATCATTCTAAAATTACATGAAATCCTTCAACTTTGTGCTTAAATTGGACCATGATGATTGGAAGCCATATAAGATGCTTCAAACATTCTCATCGTCTCAATGAAATTCAAGTTGGATGAATTCGCATGTAAATTTCACTTATCAAATATTGTTGATTTTTCTAAATCCACAATATATTTTCCTATTATCATGTCAATGCATCATTAATAGCTTATTCATTTCAATTAGAATATCCATACTTCCTAAAGATAACCATGGTAATCTTTGAAAATACTTTGATACAATTTTTTGCAATTATTGAAGTTTAAATGAGATAAATAAATCAACACCACTGTACAATAACTTCAAATACCCTTTTTTTTAATGGACGTTGAATTTAAAAATAGAAACTATACAGTGAAAAAAAACCTCTTAAAATAATTATATTGAAGATTTGATAAGTTTTTGTGTTCTAAGATGAAAGTTTGATTTTTGCCCACTAGATTTTAAAAATGCAATAAGGTCTTAATGTTTCATTTTTTGAAAACATGAAGTGAATCAAAAATAAACTTGACATTTTTGAAGTTTAAGAATTTTAATAAAGAAATTACAAAAAATGGGCGACATAGTTTGCTTTTGAATGTTAAGTATAAAAATTGTGGCTATAAGTGAAAAGTCGCAGTGTTTCTGTTAGAGTATTGGACAAATAAATAATTATTGGAATTAAGGATTATTACATTACTAAAATTTTGAAGTTTCAATATCTCCCTATTTGATTTAGATAGATTTTGAATATTTTCACATTTGGAACTTAAACTATTCCAATACATTGACAAATACAATGCACTCTAATTAAAACAATGGAACATGATTATAACATGTGCATTAGTGAATTGTACATTCTTGATTTTGACTAAAATTTGAACTTTGTAGAACTAATATATCTCGTGGCATTAATTTCCTAATATGAAAATAGAATTATAACAAAAAACTAAATGTTGAATTAAAACCTTTGTTTTCTTTTATTGCCAAAATCATCCAATGCTATCATATTTTTTATTTATTTAAAATAAGCCTTTTAAAATATTGTCATGCAAAAGTGAGATGAACATGCTACAATGATTGCTTTGATTACAATGATTACAATGATTTTTTAATTGGTAACAGATGCTAAAATAAAAACAAAAAACCTTGCGGGTTCTAATTTTTAAATTTGAATTGTGTCAAGAAATGAAAGACTTTGTGGCTTTTGGATATATGGAAATTAAGAAATGAATTTAGACTTTTATTTTACAAAGCAAGGAATGAAATACTGTATTATGAATTTTAGGTTTATGGTCTAACAACGAGGGATAAATCAATTATGACTTTTGAATTCATTCTTTGATTAAAAGACATAAATGATGGTTATGAATTGTATTTGCCTCTTTGTTGGGAAGTAATGAAGTATAATTATGAATTTTAAACCATATAAATCAAATTTAATATAGTTTAAAAGTATGGAATATGATTGCTAAATGAGAGCTCAACATAGTTAAGAAGTTTTAACAACCAAGATTTAAGGACTTGTATCTTGCAAAAGAAGATGAAACTAATATTTTGAATAAGGGATTTAGTGATTATTTGGATAAAATAAGCACATATTTTTAACTGAATCAAACTTTAATGAGTTGAATCATAATACCCAATAAAAATAGGGATCATTTGTTGAAATTTGAAATGAATTAAAAGATATGGAGAGTAATGGTACATTAATTTTATTTTGGATGATTTCTCTTCAACATGAAATAAACATTCTCAATAAAATCTCTTGATTTCTCAAAATGCCTTGTCTTCGTATATGCTTATCTTTTGAATAAAATCAATTCATCCATAATTTTCAATTTTATTGAATAAACATGTAGTTGTTTGTGTAAGCTTCATACCATCATGTTAGTTGTATTAATAGCTTTTTAAAAAAAAAATTAATTAAAGATTAAGAGTTACATTCTATATACCTCCCAATAAAATTGTTATGAAATCCAATTTTATTGCTAGATTTACAAAATATATCAATTTTACATTCAAAATTTGAATGAATATTATCTAACTCCTAAAAGCCCAAGACCTTTGCTACATTCAACGATTTTTCAAAGATGTATTATAAAATGCAACTAAAAAGAACATTTTGAACTTGAAATGTGAACAAAGTTGTACTTTGTGGATTTTGGATTCTATACATATAGTCATGCCATCACCAATATTTTCGTATAAATTTTGAATTGTGAATTAAAAAAATTTGATTTGTAATTCAATTACAAAAAAAATATTGACAACTTGTGGATGAAATTTGTTTTTATTGTTGAAATATAATATTCAAAGGGTCATAATTTTTAGAGATCTCGTGGGTGGTTAATTTTATGAGTTTACATTTTAGGGACATTTTTTTAATCAAATTTTCTTTAAGATCATAGAATTTATTTTGTAAAACACTACGAGACATAATGAGGTATAAAATCTTCAAAATCATTGTCTTTCTAATCCATCACACAAATATGAAGCTAACTTCCAGTAAAATCTACGATAAAAAATCCACCCCCAAAAACTTGCATTATGGATGAGATATTGCGGATTAAATTTGTCCATCATCCGAATATTTGGATGCTTGAGCAATGAGCCGTTAATTAAATAAAAATATAGTTTCAATAATATCTTTAACTTCTAAATGCCGAGGGACTTCACCATAGTTTTGCAAAGATCTATTTTAAAATGCAATAAAAAGGAACATTTTGATCTTGATATATGAACAAAAGTGGTACATCATGAATTTTGGATTCTATCCATGTGGTTAGATTTATGATTGCAATCACCAATGTTTTTCTATAAAAATTGAAAAAAACATTCAAATTGTTTTGTAATTCAATTATGAATAAAATATTGACAATGATTTTTTTTTGATTGGTTGAAATGAAATATTCTAAGAGTGATGATTTTTGGAGATTTTTTTGATGCTTAATTTTATTTGTTGACTTTTTAAGGGGCATATTTGATCCAATTTTATACTAAGATTTCAGAAATTTTTGGTGAAGCATTACAACACGAAAATGAGACATGAGCTTTTCAAAAACCATTGTTTTTTCTAATCTATCACTCAAACATGAAGTTAACTTTCCACAAATTTGTGGTAAAATAACCACCCACCAAAAAATGCACGGATGATGATATAAAGGGGAGAAAACGTGTCTATTGTCCAAAATATAGACGTGTGGGCAAGTTAGGGGTTAATGTTTTCTATGCATCTAGGAATTATGTTTTGTTGAAATGCTCAATTTCTAGTATCTTGATTATGAAATGTGTGCCATAGTCCAATTGAAAAAAATTATTGCATTTATAGAATAATATGAATTCACATTAAATTTTGCATATAACTTATATGTTATAATAACAATTTAAAAAGTTATAAACTTCCATATCCCAAGAATAAAATTCAATTAAGAATTTAAATTTCAAATTCAATGTCATGGATTAAATCCAAAACTTTGCAAAAATCTACAATTTAATATTAATACCACATACTAATTTCAATTGTATCTTCTACCGAAATTTGATTAACTAATGGAAAGTAAAGGTAAACTAGGAGATATTTTAAAATTTGAAAAACCATTGTTGAATTCAATTAGAAGTTTGTACTCTAGCAATGGTTTTTTTTATAAAACGACTATAATGTCACAAATGTGAAAAGGTTAGACTTTTTCAAAGTATTTCATGTTTTGTACTAAAAATGTTCATAAAAAGCATTCACAAAGTCCTTAAAAAATCACATTTACCCATCTTTTGTAAATCACGCCTGCTCCACTTTTCCATTCTAAAGTGCCTCTAATCTCTCGTAGCCTTATGAAATTTTGTTTGAAGATAATATTGCGTTGTTTTTAAGTGCAAGCTTTAAATTAAAAAAAGAAATTGTGACATGTGTTTTTGACATTTTTATGAATGCACTATATTCAATTAGAGGATGCAGGTTGTGATGAAAATATGAAGCACTTGGAAGAATCTACTGCAATTTCAAAAGATGAATTTTTTTGTCACTAGGTACATATATTTTGTTGTATGATCTAAGTAATTGTTAATTATGGAAAGAAAAGGCCTTGATAATTTTCTTAGTAGAGATGCCTCTAAACTGCACTCCTACGAGCATCTTTGATAGTAGCATCCCTATCTTTATCTTCATAATTGAAATAGGGGAGCAAACAATAATAACAATATCAAGAAATGGACATTCAAGAAGAACAACTTGTTGAAAACCTTTGGAATTCACATTGAGATGAAAATAAACCAAAAAAACTTGTATGCAAAATTGGAGAATAATTTAAAGCAAGGCTAAAACGAAACATTGTGTGCCAAATTCATGACTGCCCAAAAGATAAAAGGGAATTCCCATACATTTATCAAAACCTACAAGAACCAACAAATCAATGTAAATGAACAATACAAGTCCCCAAAATGTAAATTTTATCCCCAAACTCCTCTTAAACACTGCTCATGAACTCCATACAAATCCATTCGTTGACTTCAACTTAAGCCCGCATTACACTATGGCCAGGCCGTCCGTTTCCACTAATGAGATTGCAAGAAACCAAGAATTTGGCCTTTTGATCTCCATACTACAAAACAAAGTCCAAAGTCCATTGACCTCTTGAATGCCTACATGGCAATATTTTTTTGACCAAAGTGACCGCCTCTAGAGCAAAATGGGAGACCCAAATTTGATCGAGAGTCCAATCAATTATTTTTTTATTATGAATTAAATTACCTATTTTCAGCTAACGTCTCAACAAAGTTTGAGCACTCAATCTCCATGGACTCTCGACTTGATCGACCATGTGAGGTGACCCTTAGCGTTCCCTAAATATTGAACACTTGCTCATTTGTTACACGAACATACACTGTATTCACTCCGGCCCCTTGAAGAACCGGAGTTTTGTCTAAATAATACCCGAATTGCATTCTGCATCTACCCATTTGGTGGGAATGCTCAAATAATTGACGTCCGGCACCTACCGTGCGGACAAGGGTATAAGCAGGTCAGGTTCTCAGCCGAGACGGTCGTCGTCTCAACTGTGGCAGATGCATGCATCTACTGGGTGGTCTAGCGCGGGGTTCGCAGCGAACTTCCTGCCTCCTCCGGTGTTTGCGTTGAGTGGATAGCTTGAATCCGTCACCGTTGAACATGTTAGGACATACCATTCACATAGATTTGTGAATGTTTTTGCACAAGTGGCAGAACCTGGAGTAAAAGTTGCTGCGCGAAAATGGACCGCAGTTTCCCCCCATGTACCTGGACGTATTTTCGGACATCGTCCTTTTCTCCTAAACCCTCACTTCCGGGTAGTAGTTAGGGTTGTCTTCTTCGGATTCATCTGCATTTGGAGGGTGGGCACAGGAAAAAAGCAATTGGCTGAGCTTTCGAAATTCGAGTTGTGCTCTGTACGGTTGTTCTTTGCAGATGTGTGCTTGGTTGGAGCTTCTGGTCGAAACAGAGAGAGCACTCTGTTTCGACGCATACGAGTTGCAGTGTTGTTGTCGTTGTCGTCGTTGTTGTCGTTGTTGTAGCGATGGATAGTTTGCTGTAGTACTTGAAGAGCGGTTTGGTTTTGGTGTTGAAGACGGACTCCGGTCCATGTGGAAAGGCGAGATTTCGAAACTCAGGTTTATTTTTCAAGATGGATGTTGGAGAAATTAAACCAAGTCTGTCGCTCGGATTGGTGCAAATGATGCAACAACAGCAGCAGATGAATTCTTCAGTCGATCAAGTTAATAACGTCCAGCCTACTTTGTCCAACGGGAATCACTCAAGCGATCTCAGTCAGGTATGGAGTGACTGTCGTGAAACTATTTTTTATTTAACTATGTCTTTTATGTTCACGGAAGGTCGGTTCTTTCTGTGGTCGCTGAAAAGATGTAATTGAAAATGTTAAGGGGAATTTCGGCAAGTTTTGTTCCGCCCCCTTTGTTAGAACTCGCATCAGTGCAGGAAACGTGATGGAATGCGTTCTTAGGCGTTCTGAATGTTCTTACGATGCCATCTTTTATTACTTCTGTGAGCGTCCCGCGTGCACTGTTTTTGGGTAGCATTTTGAATTGACGGACCCGAATGGCTTAGGTTTCATTTAACAGTAGCAGCAACGTTTTGTTCCGATGAAGTTATGTCGGGGTTGCATATTTTACTTGTTCTGATGAATGATATGACGGAATTGGACAGGGAGAGACGGTCATGCAAGTTACAACTAGAGATGGAGCTCAGCATCTCCTTCAGAACACTGGTGGTTCGTTGGGATTTTCTCCAGTGAACAATTCTCAGCGAGTGAAAAGGAAGGCGTCGCCTCTCCAGGGTCGTCAGTTTAGGGCTCCTTCCTCTCCAGCGCCTCTGGTTATGCAGTCGCCTGTTATGTATCAGAGTTCACCTCGAAATTCCCAAACGTTGATGCAGGGTCCGTCTCTTGGCGCCTTTCGTGCTGTTGTTGTACCAGATCATCTTCAGAATGGTATTTCCAGGCCGATGCCAAATCATCCGTCAACTCTGGGACAGAGAGGAGGCCGGAACAACAGCCCATATCAGTACCAAGATCGCAAAGCGCGGAAACGAGGAGTACGAGATTGGGGGAATAGATCTCTCTCCGAGGTAGATCCAGATTTGTGGGAAGTCATGGAGAGGGAGAAGCACAGACAATGGAGAGGCATTGAGCTAATCGCTTCAGAGAATTTTACGTCACTGGCGGTCTTTGAAGCACTTGGCAGTCACCTCACCAACAAGTATTCGGAAGGATTGCCTGGTAGTAGATATTACAAGGGGAATGAGTACATTGATCAGATCGAAACTCTGTGCTGCACGAGGGCACTGGCAGCGTTTCATCTTGATTCAGGAAAAATGGGGTGTCAATGTGCAGCCTTATTCATGTTCCTCGGCAAACTTTGCTGTTTTCACTGCACTTTTGCAACCGAATGATCGTATCATGGGATTGGACGTTTTGTCTGGAGGTCATCTCAGCCATGGATATCAGACGCAGGGTGGCAAGAAGATCTCGGCAGCTTCCATCTATTTTCAGACGCTACCATTTAAGGTTCATCCGGAGACAGGTCTGATCGATTACGATAAGATGGAGGAAATAGCGCTTCTTTACCGCCCCAAGTTACTGATATGTGGCGGGAGCTCCTACCCACGAGAATGGAATTATGGACGTTTTCGCCAAGTAGCCGACAAAATCAATGCTGTTCTTATGTGTGACATGGCTCACATAAGTGGTCTTGTGGCTGCTCAAGAATGTGACAGCCCATTCGATTACTGTGACGTGGTTACGACAACCACTCACAAATCTCTCCGTGGACCCCGGGGTGGCATGGTCTTCTTCCGAAAAGGTGTGAAGCCTCCCGGCAGATTAGGCGACGGCGTTTACAGCCTCGAGAGAGACATCAATTTTGCAATTCATCCTACATTGCAAGGAGGTCCTCACAACAACCATATTGCGGCTTTGGCAGTATCCCTCAAACAAGCAGGCTCTAAAGAATATAAGGAGTATATTCAACAAGTGAAAAAGAATGCTCAATCGCTTGCAGAGGCGCTGAAGAGGCGAGGGTGCAAGCTGGTCACAGATGGAACCGATAATCATCTACTGCTGTGGGATCTTCGGCCTTTCGGCATCACCGGGAATTCTTTCGAAGAAGCCTGTGAAGCATGCCACATCACAGTGAATAAGACTGCTGTCTTTGGAGACGGCAGCTCTTGGCAGCCTGGTGGTGTGCGCATTGGAACCCCGGCTATGACCTCTCGTGGCTGCAACGAAGGAGATTTTGACACGATTGCGGAGTTTCTCTACAGGGCCGTGCAAATTGCCGCAAATCTACACAAAGGAAAATTCACAGTCGCAGATAAAGGGTGAGGTTTACAGTGGTGGTGAGATACTGGAGTTAAGGGCAAAAGTGGAGGAATTTGCAACTGCGTTTGAAATGCCTGGGTTTGACGTGCCACATTGAGGCTGATCCGTGTTGATTTTTGGAGAGTTGGAACCTTTTTCCCGGAATATCACAGATTGTGGTTGTACATCGAGTTCAATGTTTATGTCTGCCCTTCTGGCTAGTTCCAATGGATTTTCAATATGACAGAAGGTGAAATTGAGCGCAGCTATGGGTGTCCAAGCAGAAGCAACACCACCTCTGACATTGTAACGGCAGCACACCTGAGTCTTCCATGGGCTTGCAGAGGGCAACAGCCACAAAGTAAGGTTTCTCAAATTATACCTTCACCTTTTTGTTTTTTTCTTGATATTTCCATCTACTCGTCTCTGAAGTACAGATTTTAATCTTAATGAAGTTCTGCTTCTCATCGCGTAAATGATTGTTGATGACAGACTGCCGCTGAGGAGCTGCTATGTACCATTAAAGCCATCTTCTACCACAACATTCCACTGATTTCAGGAATTTTTTCAACGTGGACTAACATTTGTTGCAGAGGTGAATGCGACTTGTATAAAATTGCAATTGGACTGCTGTTTGAACAGGCGGGAGAATTCACTCCCTCGTGCTTCACCCATCGTTATAGAGATTTCGCTTTCTTGTTGTAGGTGTGACCTAAACGTTTTCATTCTTCAGATAATTTGGTTGATTTCAAGTTAGTGGTGGTAGGTGGTTTTCTTAAAACAGTTTCACCTTAAGCTTGCCTATCGGAGACAAAATATAAAGATATTGCAGGTATTGTTGTATTTTGGTGATGTAACTTGTGTCGTTTTCAATACAGAAGGAAGCCCCCCAAAAATGACAGTTTTGTAAGTGGAAATAGATTTCACTGCTCACGCGTTTTTTCTTCTCTTTTCCTTTCTTCTGCTTGTTTCGAGCTCGTCCGTTCACAGTGTGATTGATTAGCCACTCATATGGTAATTATCAGTTATGGACACATCAGCTTGAGGTGGAAGTTCACATTGAAGAATAATTCGATAGAATGCTTTCCTGTGAGAGCTGGAAATCAAATGGCTGGCCTGGACAAGCAATGTTGATATTACGGTTATTGTGGACGGGCTTCGCAATCATCCTCAATCTTTAGAGAATTGGGGTGTGGCTGTTTCTTGAGTCTTAAAACATCATTGCTTTTGAAGTGTTATAAGTTTAAATTTCTGTAAGGTAAAAAAAATCACAACCGTACATCCTGGAGTGTACTGGTTGTAAATGACGTGAATCAAATTTGAAGTCATTTGGCTGTGTAGATTGCAAGATTATAATGTTTTAGTGCAGAGAAAAGATTCTAAATTTGATTTCTAAACCTACTCAGATAGAAAAAATGAAATTATAAAGTGAAGTTAGTATACAGACATTGGTGAAAAAAAAATTCATTCAATTGACACATTGCGTTGGCAGAATGGTTTCAAAATGCCAAAAAATAACAAGAAAATTTGCAAAAAACACATTTAAAGATGAACCTCTTTTTACTATAATGCATCTCAATCACTTGTTACTAATCGAATTGATATGAGATTTTAGCTACACAAACAAGACTAGTATGCGTAACTTTTCCAAAAAATATGATTGAAGGCAGACATTGTATGAAGCAGAGACAAGCAGAGACAAGTTGCTGAAGTTCACCATAATCCAAAAATGTTTGTATTTTGAACTTCAAATTGCTCCCAAACGTTCAAAACAACTTGAAATCACATGAAATTTTGTCACAATGGCTAGACTTGAAGGGAAGAAGAACTCAATTTTTTATTTGTTGGAAACGAACATTGGATGAAGGAGACACAAGCCCCCAAATCTGTAGCCATCAAATGCAGAATGATGAACTCAAGGTTGAACCTATGATCTCCGATTGGTTTTCAAAAATCCTTACATCTTGGATTGATTTGAAAATTTTACCACACAAAATAGAAGAGAGAATGCAAATTTTCCAACAATTTTTTATTGAATTTGAACTTCGTATGCAAAAGTTATAGCACTTTAAATTGGACTTGAAACTATGTGAGGACACTTTTTGTCCCCTTGTGCAGTTTAGGGTTATCCCCTAAATGCCTAGGGCCTTCCCCACATTCGACAGTTCTGCAAAGATGTATTATAACATGCAATGAAAAGGAACATTTGCATTGGATAGTTTTGCAAAGATGTATTATAATTTGCAACGAAAATGAACATTTTGCACTTCCCATTTTGCATTTAACTTGTGAACAAAAGTTGTACATTATAAATCTTAGATTCTATCCATATGGCTAAATCAATGATTGCAAAAAATATTATTTTTGTGTAAAATTTGAAATTATTTTGTAATTCATTCACAAATAAAATATTGATTATTTGAGAATGAAATTTGTTTTGATTGGTTGAAATGTAACATTCTAAGGGTAATGATTTTTGAAGATTTTTTGGTTGCTTAACTTTATGAGTTGTCTTTTTAGGGGCATTTTTTTATCAATTTTGCACTAAGATTTTAGAATTTCTTTGTAGAATACTATGTGACAAAATGAGGCATAAAATCTTCATAAAATTGTATTTTTAATCCATCATACAAACATGAAGCTGACTTCCCATAAAATCTATGATACAAAAATCACCCCCAAAAAAAATGCACAGTGGATAAGATATGACAACTGAAATTTGTACATTGTCCAATATTTGAATGCTTAGGCTGTTACAGGTTAATGCTGATGGGCCCATTCTATGGCTATACATAATGGGTGTGAAGAAATTTATAAGTTTCATAATTGTTCCTTTTTTTTTATCTTCAATTGCAAGAAATTGACATCCTCCATTTGCTATTCTCAATCTCTATAGACTAGAAGGTTGAATCATACACTCTTCATGGAGAATGGTCCCTATTTTTACTCAATCTTCATAGAAATTTCATTTTGTGACAAACACTTTTGATTGTGAGGTATAAAAACAATGTGAATTAACTTTGTTGTCTAGGCTAAATGAAAAATCAAGCCGAATAGAATAACTAAATTTTTTCATCTCAAGTTTTGTTGAATGAGAGTGTTCCTTGTGTGCTCGTTACTTTTGGATGTGGAAAGCCCCTCATTGAAGTACAAAATTTTGAAGTACAACAAATGATGTTTTATTGCAATTTCTACGTCTTTGCTCACAATATAAATTTTAGTTGTAAAGGTGATTATTTCTAAATTTGAGCCCAACTAATGAATTGAAGCTTACTAAGTCTACTTTCTAGTCCAATTTTAGAATTTGATAAAATCTTAAAATTGAATATTTTATTGCAATTTAAGCTTTGAACCAATACCTTGGTCTATTGATTTACTATTAAAGAATGACATGGAAATTTGATTTGCATCGTGACGTTCTACATTGTAATGTACATGTATGGTGATATTTTTAGATTTATTAAGCTTATTTTAAATTTAATAAGAATTTTCTTTACTATTTCTTCCAAAATTCACAATTTTAAATATATAAAGAATTTTTAAAATCATAAGTGGACCATGTAAATGATAGGATTTTGAAATTTTAATCCATGCTCATAAGCCCATCTTTAAAGAATTGACACGTTTGCAAAGAAAATAGAAATTATGGTCCTTTTATTAGATTGGCATGAATAAAAATTTGACAAAGAACCAGTGTCCAAATGAGAAAGGGTCATTGATCCATAAATATTTTTATCTTTTTAATGACAGGCATGTTAGTAACAAGTAATCAACTGACAACACTAGAAAAAAAATCCTTTGAAAACCCATGTTTTCTTTGACATTCTCTCTTTAGACGACCACTTTTTACATGGTTGTTATAGCTAGCTACAATATTTTGCGTCGAAATTTGCATTTATAATTATTCGGTATGTTTTTCATCATAGGCGCCTATAGGCTAACAACCTTTGGCCCTTTTCTATTCTTATTGCCGTGAATGTTGATAATGTTTGTTTAGAACATGAATTGTACGAAATTGTGGTATTCCATAGAACAAAATAAAAAATAAAAAAATTAAAAATTAAAAAAATAGTGCACACAAGTCCAAATATCACTAGAAAATAATTGTGATTGGTGTCAACACAACCTATATGACATTTTGTGTTTTCCAACCCAAACTTTTGTTGTTGAAAATGCAAATGGCCTTTAAAAACCCAAAAAATTGAGTTGGAAAAACAAAACGCCATGTTCAACATGTTGATACGAAACATAGTTTTTCCTAGTTTAAAAAACATTAAATATGTTATTATTTTTTTTGTGTTTTTTAAGAATGTTGAAATCTTTAGAATTTATTTTTGGAACATTCATATTTGTGCTCTCTTGGAATACATACATTTATAATTATTAAATAAATGATCTTTATTGGAATTTAGAAAATTACTAATTGGAATTCAAACTAAATGCAATTACTTGTTAGAATGTTTGAAATAATTGAAAAAAAAATGTTATATTATTGTTTTGCAAAATTCTTAAGACTATCAATTCAATTTTGAAGAATAGATACTTAGTGCAGGGCCGAGGCAAGGCCTTGCGGTGTTGGCGTCATTGCTTGGTTGTGGGAAGTTGTTGTTGCTCAAAGGGAGGTCGTTGTTGGGCTAGGGGAAACTAAGGTCGCTGCAGGGGATGAATGATGTAGGGGGTGTGCATCTAGGTTGATTAATGTTAAGCACATGCTCGTTGAAGAAGTTGGGGTTGCACTGCGTAAATCTCTAGGGTAGTGTCTGCAGATCTGCAGATCTAGAACAATTGTTGTAACAAAAATAAAATGTCAATAAAAGAGTGGGTGGGATGCCCACCAATGCTTGAAAGTTTGTAATGCTTGAGAATGTGTTGAGTGGAACGTGAAGAAGGTTGAGTTTGCTTTGCAGTCATTACGTGTGATTTCCTTGTTGCCGTGATTGTTTGAGTAGGGGTTTGCTATGGGGTGTACATCAACCAAACCAACAACAAAAAGTGCCCAACAATCTGACATTCAAATCTTGTTTCCAACCACTCGTTTGTGTACTTCCCGTAGAGAAGCCCTGCAAAAGATCTCCATTCCACTGCACACACTACAACAGACTTAATGCACAAATAAGATATCCCAGCCACACATATCTACTTCCTGTACGCAAAG
>CAXARX010000564.1:0-27227 GCA_963971425.1 Bryoerythrophyllum caledonicum | reverse complement strand
TAGAGAATAGTGATGATTGGCTCCTAAATTATAGGAACAAAGTGAGTAACAAAGAGACCCTAGGTTTTTTAAAGAGCTAAATCCATGGATTCTTTTTTATTGGAAATCCATGAAGTTTGCAATTTTCGATGATTTTTTGACATGCAAATAGATTATGTGGATATAACTTGAAATCCTTGCATCTTCTTGCTTACACCTTCAAATTATTTGAATTTTTTTTCACATCATTACTATAGTGATTTCTTTGTATAGTAAAGTTTTCAAAAAATTTGGAGCACTTTTGATCTTTACGATTTCGATACATGTTAAAGTAATTAAAATACCGTGACGAAGATTCATCAATCGTCTTAACAGTGGCACTTTCTTAAAAATTGCATGATTTTATTGATTTGTTCAACATGTAGAAATTAAATAAGTTGTTTTTAGTTTCAATAACTCTCATTGTCAAAATCATCCATCCAACTAAGAATTGAGCTTGTTACAAGAACTAGTCAAGAAGAAAGGAGAATTACTTAAATCTACCTCCACCCTTTTCTCTCTCCCTCCCAGCCCCCCCCCCCCCCCTCCCCCCTTTTTTTCCTAGCTTCTATTAGGGGCTAAGATTGATTGAAGAATGAGAATGGTCATAGTTTATGAATCTTCAAACATTTGTATTCAATAATTCAAGTACAAAGTGCCTTAGGCGTGTTCTTTGAAGATTGACATGATATAAGGGATCCTCTTAGGAATTTTGAACCATTGAAAGAGGAGGTTTTTTAAGATTGACTCTACTTAGATAAAAATAAGAGGAAAACTTTGTCTTCTTGCATCAACATTTAGGGGATCTAAAGTGAGGTTGAACTCACATCAAGACAATTATGAGATTCCAAATAAGATATGAAGATAGATAGATAAATAGAAACTCCAATTCACATTTAACGGGCCAGAGTGAATGAAGTGTTTGTTCGTTGAGCAAATGAACCATTGCCTTAAGACAAATAGTCATAGGTGCAAAATAAAATAAATAAATCTAGAAGGTTATGTCTTTGGATGATATGGTTATATAAAGAGTCTTCAAAAACTAATCTATGTATGAGAAATTTACAAGGATTTGAATCTCTCAATGAGCTAATTGTTGAACACTCAGATGTTTCGGAATTAACCCTTAAATGTCAAGAGGAGTGTAATAGGGCACCTTGTAAAGAGCCTATTTATTAAGAGTGTAGAGGCAGCGTCACTCAGGCGCCCGGAAAGGTGTCAGTAGTTTCGGCTGGCTGCGAAAGTAATGGCCGTTGGATCATCCTACCACGATCAAGGGCGTAGGAGAGGTTGGGCAGTGCTGCGGAATGAAGGGCATGCTGCGGTGGCAACCCAGCCCCGATTCACTATGTTTTTTTTTTTTCCTAAATAATTTAAAAAAAACATGTTAAATGTATACATTAGCTCCCATTCTAACCAACTCCTGTGCGAGTCAATTCCAGATCACATCTCCTCCACAACTCATCACAAGTCCACTACAACCTTCTAAACACATAATTGAAGAGGGATTACATTCAATTAACCACAAAATGCCTATGGCCTTTTCCGCAATCGACAGTTTGCATAAATGTATTATAAAATGCAACTAAAAAGAACATTTTGAACTAGATATATGAACAAAAGTTATACGCTATGAATGTTGAATTCTATCCATACGATTAGATCTATGATTGCAATCACCAACATGTTTTATAACATTTGAAATGCAAAACTCGAAATTGGTTACTAATTCAATTACGAATAAAACATTGACGATTTGAGGATGAAATTTGTTTTGATTGGTTGAAATGTGACATTCTAAGAGTTACGATTTTTGGAAATTTTTTTGATACTTAATTTTATGAAAATGGCTTTAAAAGGACATGTTTTTAATCAATTTTTACACTAAGATTTTAGAATTTTTTTATGAAACTCTACAACACAAAATGATTTATAATTTCTTTGCAAATCTTTGTTTTTTTAATCCATCACACAAACATGAAGTTAACTTCCCATCAAATCTACAGTATAAAATCCACCTCCGAAAATATGCATTAATGATAAGATAATGCCAATGAAATCTATCCATCATTCAATATCTCAACACCTAGGTACTCGGGGGTTAAATAAGAAATATCATACTTTAGTTTAGAACTAACAAACACAATTGATCAATTTTACGAACATTATCCTAGTTTTTTATCACGAGGATTACAAAAGAACATTTGTGTAGATTGTTTTGTTTTGGGTACAAACACTTTGAATAAAGCAATTTAAAGTTTAAACTCTTGAAAGTTGTCCAAAATACCCATGAAATCTTGTTTTTGATACCCAAGAAAGCCACCTTTGTTTTCCTTTTTAAAATCGTTTTGTTGATTTTCAAAAAATATTAAAAGTGTAATGGGAACACGGATGCACGCCAACTCAAGAGCACATCTCCTTTCATGCGGGCAACTTTAGAGCACATTTCCCTCATATATTTGTATTTGAGTAAGCACAAGAAATACCAATTTGGTATTCAATATCCTCATTTAACCAATTTGGAAAAATTGATTAAAAACATGTCCCTTAAAAGCCATTTTCATAAAATTAAGTATCAAAAAAATTTCCAAAAATCGTAACTCTTAGAATGTCACATTTCAACCAATCAAAACAAATTTCATCCTCAAATCGTCAATGTTTTATTCGTAATTGAATTAGTAACCAATTTCGAGTTTTGCATTTCAAATGTTATAAAAACATGTTGGTGCATTTAACCAATTTGGAAAAATTGATTAAAAACATGTCCCTTAAAAGCCATTTTCATAAAATTAAGTATCAAAAAAATTTCCAAAAATCGTAACTCTTAGAATGTCACATTTCAACCGATCAAAACAAATTTCATCCTCAAATCGTCAATGTTTTATTCGTAATTGAATTAGTAACCAATTTCGAGTTTTGCATTTCAAATGTTATAAAAACATGTTGGTGATTGCAATCATAGATCTAATCATGTGGTTAATTGAATGTAATCCCTCTTCAATTATGTGTTTAGAAGGTTGTAGTGGACTTGTGATGAGTTGTGGAGGAGATGTGATTTGGAATTGACTCGTACAAGAGCTAGTTAGAATGGGAGCTAATGTATACATTTAACATGTTTTTTTTAAAATTATTTAGGAAAAAAAAAAAAACATAGTGAATCGGGGCTGGGCTGCGACCGCAGCATGCCCTTCATTCCGCAGCACTGCCCAACCTCTCCTACGCCCTTGATCGTGGTAGGATGATCCAACGGCCATTACTTTCGCAGCCAGCCGAAACTACTGACACCTTTCCGGGCGCTTGAGTGACGCAGGTGTAGAGGCACTTAAAAGTGCATTCTTAAAAACAAAAATAAAGAAAAGGAAAATAAAATAAAAATCAACGCTACCCTAGGAAAATAAAATAAAATAAAATAAAATAAAATAAAATAATTTAAAAAATATTATTTTGCCCTAAAAATCCACGTCGGATGCCGTTGCCCCAATTGCACATTAGATGCCGTTGCCCCAATTGCTCGTGGAGGCTCAACCAAAAACAAATTTACAATGATGATTGTAGTTCTTTATTCAATCTCTATTTCTTCCGTACAAAACCAAATCCACCAAAATTTGTTGCTACAAATTTGCAATTTCAACATCTTTCTTCAATAAAAATATCGCTTAAAACGTTTTTGTCCTTCAATATTTCAATATTATCTAATAAATAAGCCAAGGGTTAAGTAAGGAGCGTCGATCTCGGTGCTGCAATCGCAAGGCTATATTTGGCGAGTCATACTTGCTTGAAGTGTTTCGTTGGAGATGCAATTAGCCAACGGGAAGGAGGCAAAAGGCCATCACAGAGAGGAAAGGCGATAGGCCAACAATCCATGGGGGCCAGATCTTCTGGATAAGATTGTGCCTCACACAAGCCCAAGTAAGCTCTGCCCGAGCTTCACTTCGCTCACTCCTCCATTCCGTGCATTTCCCTTTCCTCTCGCCCCACATCTTGTTCTTACACCTTTGATTGCAGCTATGGCGTCCACGGTCTCCATGGCCGCCCTCGCCCCTGCTGGCCTCGTGGCCCCGCTCAACCTGAGCTCCCGCTCGGCCATCTCCGGCACTCGCCCCTCCATGTTCCCCAAGAACACTCGTGCCCGGACTGTCTGCTCCTCATCCGTCGACGAAACCGAGACCACCGTTGTGCAAACTGCAGCGAGGTTCGCCACCGCCTTGGCCTTGTCCGCCGTGGTCGGGTCCAGCGACTTCGTGGTCCCGGAAGCCCGCGCTGATGTCGCCGGGTTGACGCCCTGCAAGGAGAGCAAGGGATTCGCCAAGCGGGAGAAGCAGGAGATCAAGAAGCTCGAGTCGAGGTTGAAGTTGTACGCTCCCGATAGCGCCCCGTCGTTGGCGATCAATGCCACCATCGAGAGGACCAAGAGACGCTTCGCGTTTTACGGAGCGAGGGATTGCTGTGCGGAACCGACGGTCTGCCGCATTTGATCGTGGACGGTGACCAGAAGCACTTGGGTGAGTTCGTGTACCCTGGGCTCGTGTTCTTGTACATCACCGGGTGGATTGGATGGGTGGGCCGCGCCTACTTGATTGATGTGAAGACCTCCAGCAAGCCTACCGAGAAGGAGATCATCATCGACGTGCCGCTGGCGCTCGGGATCATGTCGAAGGGTTTGACTTGGCCAGTGGCCGCCCTGAGCGAGCTCAGGAATGGCACCCTGATTGAGAAGAGCTCTAACATCACCGTCTCCCCCAGATAAATAACTACTTCTCATTCTAGCGTTGTATGATTATCTCCTGCTGTAACTGTGTGCTTAATTGGTGTAATAAACACGACATTGTAGCTTCTCCTCATCATTCTGAATGACTTTCCTGTCAGTTTACGTATGCATGCTCCTGGCAATAGTAGCATTCAATTCCCCCGACAGATATATGCAGTCTTCCGCTGTGCTCAATTATCCTCTTCGCAATTTATGAATTGTTGCCTTTGAAATGGATTTGGAATGATGGATTGAGGCTTCGTAATGTAGTTAAATGCTTGTTGGTTGCTGATGAACTTCTGTGTTTTTTAAATCTCGTACCCTTGGGTCATTTGGTGTTGACATTGGGAATTGTAGATGTATCCCTACACCCTATCCTCTTTGCATGCTCTCAAATCACCGTCTACGTTGACGTGGTCGTCACCCTTGGTAAGGAGCTCCGTTAACACAAGCGAGTCAGCTTCACGGAGACAATTTGAATCAAAGCCGCGAAAGAATATTCCAAATGCATTTTTTGATCTGTGGTAAGTGGATGATACTAATAACCGTAAGCAACGACTCTGAAACATCCAACACTGAAACAGCTTCTCAAAAGTTAGTTAGGGCAAAGTGCACAGAAAATACTTGAAACCCTGGTATGACAAATACCTTCTCATTCACATGTCACCCTAATCCAGTCCCAGTCATTACAATACTACAGTCGTAGACCAAGCCCTCAACTGGAGAGAATACTCGTAAAATCTGACAGAAGGATTGCAACTATGTCAACCACCGTCAAATCCAATTACAACTCGAAGTATGGCCACTGGCATCAACGAAAACTCATCAAGCATGCAACAATGTCGAGAAACAAAACCTCCTCAGCTTAAATAGCAATTCCTCGGAAAGTTGGAAACATCGAACATAAAGAATGGTAATTAAAGTCAGCTGCGTAAATTCTGATGCACTCTTCAGATACCATAATTGTCAAGATGCAGTAACTATGGCGTTAACTACACTAAGATTTAGGAACAGATAGAATTGCAATTAAGCTTAACGCCAGCTAAAAATATTTGATTATGATTTCATTAATTTTCAACATTAAAGTTATATTAATTATACATCAACTGTCAAATACGTAAAACAACTTAGATAGAATATTATCGAATATTATCGGATAGTCTTAAAATATGCTCGTCTGAGAGAGGGTTTGCAAATACATTCGTCAGCACAACACAGATTCTGAGAATACGGTCATGAGCACAATTCAAAGCTCCAAGAAATTTCGATTACAAGACTCCACCAGAAACACTTTCAGCACTAGAATGCAGAATAAAAAAAATCCTTTCTACAACTTCAGGAAATCAGAAAACAAAAGACAAGATGACAGCTCAAGTCACCTAATTCATATTCAAGAAATCAGCAGGAGCGGAAAGAATTCCAAATCAGAAAAGAAATTAATCGGCCAAATAAGAAGTAGCTCAATTCTGTGGAATCAGAGCTCCAAGAATGCATTCGTCAAGTCGTAAAGTCCTATTATACAAGTCTCCATCAGAACTCGAAAAAAAAAGTTATTTCAAGAATTGCAACAAAGACAAATGAGAGTTCGGAAACACCGTACCCCATGCCATAGAAGGCGTATCATCCGATCCTTTATTCAGTGAGAGGCGATGACGCACGGGCGACTCCGAAGGTTTCCGCGACAGGCTGCGGACGACGGCCTTCGACAACAGTGATGAGCGCCAATCCGAGCATGAAATCCGAAGTCAAAACGCTGGTCCGCCATAGCGACAAGCAAATGCAATACAAATTCGGCAATACAAATTCAAATTATAAAATTATATGATTGAGAATTTTAAATTATCGACTATAGAATTAGAATCCCTCTCACGATACTGTGATGCATGATAACCCTGAAGATAGAGTATCACCAAGATAGCTGCGCCAATCTAATATCCAGTATGAATCCCAACACCGTGGCACTCGGGTATGGTATAGACGGTATTGATGCCCGTGTCATGGGACCATTGTATCTACTACTGTTGGTAGTGCGGCCAATAGCAGAGGACACGGGTATGAATGGGAGTATACTGCATTGATACACGGGGTGTACAACTACCAAATCCAATTGTGAGGTCTGAAAAGGGAAACAGCCAATTGCTTTGAAATTAAGTTTAGTACCGTACTCGGCTGTCAACCTTCGAAAAAATTATAAATAATTTTTTTTCTAGAAAGTGATGTTTAAATTTGCAAACAAAATTCTTTTTAAAAAGGCTTTTTCCTATGGCGAAGGGGAAAATATTTAAAATATTCACTAAATTTGAGAGAATATCTGCATAAATTTGGCCCTTTAATTGAATATTTGGCAAGAAATGCCAATCATGACAATCGAGTATGGAAACTTTGATGAAGTCACGTTCATCAAAGCTTTTGAGTACTCCTATAGAAACTTTTAGTCCAACAATGGCAATTGGAAATATTGGATGTAGCCAAAAATAAATTCAACAATACACTAAATTGAATTATATTGTCAAGTTTTTTAAAGTGTCTTACCTGATTTTGGCAGTAACTACTTTTAGTTTGAACAAAAAATGGGCTAAAATATGAATGGTATTTTCAAAGTTGTCTCAACAGGGTAATTAACTGTCACATTTTGAATGAAAGTGTCATATTATTGATACTTTTGTGGACGAGCATATGAGTATGTGCCTACTCTTGGTAGTTATGCACCAATGGCGTGTTGTTGTGTGACCATTGGCTCATGGATACGACGAACAAACACTTTATTCATGCGGCCTCCTTAGAGACTAGGAGTTTTTATCCCTCTTTTATCTCTGGATGATTAAATACGTTCATTTTTTCCTAACCTTGCAACCTTCCAAATTGCATATTTTTCTACTACGAGAAAAGCAAAAAGAATCGAGTTACTTGAGAACTCAAGGCTTGATGATCCTCCATACATTGTTGCTCTTAATAATAATAATTTATCATGGTATTGATTTTTTCAATACTTTATGAGTTGTTTGGAATGATTGAACCAACCAGATCTTTCATTTTGATTGACATATAGCCAATGAAAGTAGTCTCATTTATAACCAAATCAAAATCAAAATCTAGAAGAGCTTTAAAAATTGGCCATCAAATATCCTATTTTAAATTGTAGATAGCCCAAGAAGTGAAGTAATAAAAGAGAATTTTGGAATTTGTATGTATCCAATGGTTATAATGATTTCTAAGGTAAAGCTTTTAAAGTACAGTTTTTACACATTTTAAAGTATAGATTACTTTCCAACCAACTAAAATTGGCTCATGCAAAGGGTCTTAGTTACATACAAACGCTTCAAGTTAACTACTACATGACAAAATTATTTTGTACAAATTAACTTGTATCTTTATTAAAGTCCTAAATGCCCTTGAATCCTCTCTTTATTTGACAAGTTTTGGAAAGATGCATTATACAATGCAACTTAAATGAACATTTTGAATGTGATGTATAAATAAAGTTGTACATTATGAATATTAGATTCTATCCATATGGTTAGGTCTATAATTGCAATTGCCAAGATTTTGTAAAAAATTTGAAACGCAAAATTTAAAATTATTTTGTAGGTAGATTACAAATAAAATATTAAAAATCTATAGATGAAAATTGCTATCAGTGAGTTGGAATGTAAAACTTTGAGTGTGGCGATTATTTAGGCTTTTCGGTTGCTTAATTATGTGAGTTGACTTTTCAATAGCACATTTGATTCATTTTGAACTAAAAGCTTCTAAATTTTGGGGAATCACTACAACATGAAGATGAGAAATTTTCACAAATCATCCTCTTTTTAATCCATTCACACATACACAAAACTTATTTCTCATAGAATCTATAGTAAAAAAATCCACACTACAAAATGTGCATGATGAATGAGGAACTGAGGATCATAGCATTTGTAAACTATCCAAAAAAAAGAAGAGACTCTCAAGCAATTAGAGTTTTAAAATGTCTATCAAGAAAAGTACATCAATAAGAACATAGCCTTCAATACTATGTGTTAGGCATTGGAAGGATAGTCAATGAATCATGATCCTACTTAAAAAAAATAACTATAATTTTCCATTTGCTTACTTATGTTTTGAACAAAGTTTGTTTTGTGACATACTTGGTGAATGACCTATAAGTTTGTATTGGTGCAAAAAATTCAATTCAATGTTTTTGAATTCACTAATATTTCTTCTTGTTTACATTACAATAAAGATTTACAATATTTACATATTGATTTATATCAAGTTTACATTTGCAATAAATCAATCATTACCATACCATTCTATAACAGTTGTCCAACACACCACGCTCAAAAGTAAGAGTCCCGAGTACACTACAAGAGACTCATTTTCATTCTTGTTTTTTTCATTCTTCATCTTAAGTAAAGTCTTGTTCATTATTCATCTTAAATAAATTCTTATTTATCATTCTTTATTTCAAACAACTTGCTTTTCATGGCTCTTCATCTTTAGTAAGCTGAGGGTCTCAAAAGGTGTTACTTCTTTCTTCTCTTGCACAAAGTTTGGAGAGCTCTCTTGTGTGATATCATCTTAGGTGGTAATAGTGAAACTTAGGTTTAACACCTAAAAGTGACATTGTTCTTAACGAGAGGGGGTTGAAGAAGGCAAAGTAGCTTAAAGAGATAATATATGCTGATGTTTTGGTCTGCCACTTGAGTGCGATTCGAAGTGCGAGTTCAATACAACTTTCCAATTGATTTTCTACTCGTTGGAACTCCTCTTATGTATTAGATTCTGCAAGGAATATTGGAAACTATGAGCGATTGATAGAAAAAGACACCGGGGCGTTGTAAGTGCGCAATAGAAGGAAGCCGCTATGAGAGAGTTAAATTTTTTTGAAGGTGGTAGTGATCAGCTTTATGAGGGTGACAAATATAAGGGTGACAAATGGTTGGTGGCACGGAATTCAGGCTTTGTACCCGGTGAGGTATTGTGATGGGATGGAGTGATCCCATGTGCACTTCACAAATTTGATGACATGGCACTTTTAATTTCTTGATTTCGTAGGGTGTTTGAGTTGTAAGCTAAAAGATCAAGGTAATCCACGAGCTTTGAAAGACCATACGTTATGGGTTTTTTTTTCCATCACCTATATTATGACATTGTTTAATTAGATTCATTAATATATAAATTATTTTTTTGGGAAAAAATAATTTCCAAGACCACAATCTATATTTTCAACTTCTGCCCGAATTAGCAATTAAGAGATTCTCAATGGTGTGGATTTTGCACGTTTACAAAGATCTTAGATCTAATTGGTTCAAAACATTTGATAGATAGTTGAATACAAGATGACCAATTCGGATCGTGTAGTTACTAGTTCAAATTTCCTAAAAGTCAAAGAATGTATCAAAGGTTCCAAATTTGAGGTATGCTAAATTTGGTTAGCAAGACGCTTAGGGGTTTAAATTGACAATTAGAAGACACTTCGTGACTTTTGGAATTGCACTACAAATGAAAGTTGTAGGTTTTGAATTTTAGATTCCAATTATATGGTTAGATTACACATGCTATCAAAAATGTTATATTACAAAATTTGAGATTAGAATTAAAAATTTCTTCTAGATTTGATAAAAAAAAAGCAATAATAATTTCAACAAAATTTGTTGACATGGATTCAAACATCATGTTTTAGTGTTTGGGGATTAGGATTTTAGATTTAGGTTTTCCTAAATGACAAAGAGGTATTGGACAAAAGGTAAAAATGATGACGTTTTCTTTTCTTCAACGAAAATTTAAAATCATATCTATGGTTAAATTTCCAATCACAATTTAGATCATCATGTACTTAATTTTAAAGTATTTCACTTCAAAATCTTGTTTTGGAAGATTTAGAATTGGTAGGTTTGGTTTAAATTGAACATTTTCTTTTAAAATTAGAAAATACATTTTTTGAAAGAGAGAACATACAATTATCTTTCTGCAAAGTTAATTTATATAGCACTACAAAAAATTTGAGGTCTTAGACTTAAAAAAATTCTCCTGAGTGAAGTTCAACCCTTAAACGTCAAGAGGGGTGTAATAGGGTTGCTTGTAATGAATCTCACTATTAGGACTCTATAGGCACTTTACAGTGCATTCTTAAAAAATAAAATTAAAAAAGGTATAAAATAAAATAAAATCGTTGCCCACCCTACTGCCATCGCATGTACAAAAGATATAGGCCACAAAGAAGAAGAAAAAAGGATAATTAAAAATTAAAAATTAGAAAAAAATTTATTTAATTTTTAGTATTTCTCATTGGAATCCATGTCAAACGTTGAAATTTAGCCAGCATGCTTTGCCGGATAGTTTGAACTATGAAGAATGTAATTCTTTGTGCAATCACCGTTTCTTCCATACAAAATGAATTCCAAAAAAATTTGTTTTTATAAATTCGCAATTGCAACATCTTTCTTCACTAACATTTTCTCTTCAAATGATTTAGTAAAATGTTTTTTTTTTCAATATAATTTGTTTAATAAGCCTAATGGGCTTACCTAGACGCGTAAGGGTAAACTTGTATTGAGTCAAATTGTATTGAAAATTAGATTTGATTTCTTACTTGAATATATTTTAAATCTTATGAAAATTACTTTTCATTGTGCACTAGAAGAATTGTTGTTGTGACTTTAAACCTATTGCTACATACATTAGTTAGTCATTAAAAACTTTTTGCAAAACAAAGAGCAATTCTACTAGCCATAGACACTTGTTAAAAAATGACATTGATTAGGAAATGAATGATCAATCATTTAGAGGTTTAATCTACAATCTCATTTATGCAAGGCTGCTAGAGTGAATAGATTGTAAAATTTAGCTTATTCAAAATTTCAAGATACTCCTATGTTTTGTAATTTTAGAGAATAATGAAGTAAGTAACGCAAATCCAACCATTGGATAGGTCAACTTAATGAAGTATCTTCAAAGAATGTCTCATGATAAAAAGGTCCACAGGGGAGGAAATATGAATGATAAATAAATCATTCATCAACTCTACATAGGCTGGTTGAGCTTCAAGAGATAAAAAAAACCTTAATACGTAGTTCTCATCGTAGTATTATGTCATTAGTATTCAGAAAAGGCAATGATTATTTCTATATTGAAAAAATACTTTATTAATTTTTGAATAGAATATGCTATATTAACCAGCTTTGAATGTTTACAACTTAGTTTATTGAATTCTACGGAGGTACACATACCAAAAACAATATTATATACAACATTCATTTATATGTTAATGGACCTCAAATGTATAAGAGAAGCATTTAGCATAAGACTTGAATTTATGTGCCTTGTCACAAACGATACAAGTAATTCATGGTCTTTAAAAGATGTGTTTGGACACTAATCTCTTTAGGTACAAGGATCACTATGATTTGAACATTTGAAAGAATGTTTAGTATTAACATAAAAATTTTAGGTTCCATTGAAAGAATTAAATTCACCAATCATAGGAATTTGGCTTTATACATGCATGATCCAATTACAAACTGATGATTTCTAAAAAAAAGTTAAGCTTCATCAAAAGCCGCATTGTTTATATCACAAATTTCAAACCTTTTAATTTAAATAAGCTCTTGAAAAAATAGTCATAAAACTAAGCAACCAAATTGTCGTGAAAAATCATGTACTAAACTGCAGATATAGCTACTTGGAGAAATTTGCGTTAGAGCTCTTAGCATCTAAATTTTGTGATGTATATTATAGCACACTAGAACCGCATCTTTCACAAAATTGCTGTAACAAGAAGTTCCCCGAAAGTGCGCCTTAAAGAGTTAAAAAGTAGCAGCGGTTTGGAAATGTCGCTCCTACATTGATTAGAATTTATGGATCAAAATCGTCTCGAGATCAGAGACTCCAGGAATCTGGATCAAGCAATCAAGAAGAAACCTCAGCAGTAACTTTCTGCTCTGACGCAGAAGAGTTGTCATCCGAACTGCTGGATGCCTTGGTCTTCCGTTTAGCTTCTAAGGCCAGTCCCATCATTTCATATACCCTCCCTCCAAAAGCAGCCGGGTTCTCAGGCTACAACAACCAAACTCTTCGTGAGCACACTAAGCAGCCATTTGACTATCATATGAGAACGAGAATGGAAGAATTGAGCTGAATGTAAATGCTACAAAAAGAAATTAGAGTAAAAACTTACAGTGAAACCACTCGAAAGATTTGCAGTTTCAAACAGAAGATCGGCCAGCTTCTCTGCTTCAGTTTCAGATGTGTGGTCATTGAACATTGACTGCAGGCACCATTCGACAGATAGGTGTATAAGTTGATCACAGTTAAGATTTCATGTCTAGTGTAGAATTTTCAAGTGTGAAAGCTTGAAGTGAGGCAACACATCTCACGTTCAGATCCTTGATGATTTGATGATCAGGATTGATCTCAAGGGTGCGTCGCCTTAGCAGGTTGGTGAACGCCTGCGAAGCTTCGCCTCCAAACGATTGCGCCTTCATGATCCTGTTATGAAACAAATGAAAAAAGAATTATTGTAATGAGTATGCAAAATGTCCAATGCATGAGACTTGATTCAGTTAATGGAATCTAAATGTCTCAGGCCATTCAAAATTTAAAAGACCATTTATTCAATGCCTGTACTGAAAATCTATCTAATTCGCAATTTGCATAAAAGAAACAACCTAAATCCGACAAAACTGATTTATGTCAACCGACCATACCTTCGCATGTAAGGATCAAAGTGACGTGAACAAAAACACCTGCACCCTAAAATATCTTCTCCAAAGCATACTTACTTCTCCATATTTGCTGACCAGCCAAACTTTGCAGACACAAGCACACAGGGCGACGAGTTTATCCGTTTGGAGACCTGAACCTTCGCCACTTTCTCACCGAGACTCTTGGATAACCAGTCACACAATCCTTGATACTCCTTCTCCACCTCCTCCCTCTTTCCCTTGTCTTCGCCCCCTGCCAGAAGAGAGAACCACAAGTTATTACAATTCTGAACACGTTCTCAAGAAGAGATGACTAATGTTTGAAACTACTATTCTAAATAAAAATTTAGCAGTACAGATATGACAACCGTGTTCAAACCTAAACCAGGATAAGAGCTAAACGATAATGATAGATAGGGAATTACCAAGATCCAAATCTTCTTTGCTGATGTCCACAAAACTTCTTTTCCTTATATTTGGACAAATTAGAAAGTGCAACTTCATCGATTGGATCCACCAAGTACAAAACCTGTCAGAGAGCTTTGTGAGAACAGTTCAATAACCATAAAAAAATAATGCCCTACTCCTACATCCAGACAGCTAAATACTAACCAAAGTTGGTGATGCATTGTCAAGGCTTCACTTTGACTACCTCAAGGTCTCTGTTCAGAAGTTCCTCCACAAAAGGCGCATTTTTTGCGCTCATAATACTTTCTGCAGCCAAAAAGTATATTTCCTTCTGTGTTTCTTTCATGCGCTCCACATACTGGTCTAATGACATGAGGTTGTTTTCACTCTTGCTGGAGAAGAATCGAAGCAAAGGGGCAATACGGCTGTGATTGGAGGCATCTTCCGTACAACCCAACTTCAAATTCTTCCCAAATGCATCCCAGAATTTCCCATAAGCCTACCAACAACATACACTTGTCAGCGTCATTGAAAGCCCTACAAACTTCCAAATATTTAAATGAGAATGCTCCGGTCTGCATACAAAAATTAGACTTCTCATGTTTAATAGCCATGCATACATTATATGTAATGTGAAGGAAGGATTAAAGTACCTGTTTATCTTCATCTTTAGCTATCTTTTCAATCATTTCAAAAGTTTTGCGAACCAGACGATGTCTCATCATCTTCACCTGCATCGAAAATTTGAGTCAAATTTTGTGACAAAATAAAAACCTCGTTCCTATCTCAAGATTTATTTTGAACACAAGAACAAGACATCAATTGACATGTCATAACTTACAATGCGACTCTGTTGCAGTATTTCCCTTGAAACGTTCAATGGTAGATCATTGGAATCCACTATCCCCTTAATAAAGCTCAAATACCGTGGAAACTGCGGCACAATTAGACTCGGTCAGCCAACTGATCCAAAACTTGATGCCGGTTATTTCATTCCGGTATGCTTTGCTCCTAAATAGCTCTGAGATGGTGAATTATCAACAAAAATCCAGCCGGTATACAACACAGCAAGCGACAGCAAAAGCCATCGGAATTGCGTTCTGTGCAAGCACTAATCTCCGTTCTAAAGTTGTATCAACTTGATGAGAAGAGACTGTCTTCAAGTCTTTTTCCAATGAGATACAATGACAAACAAGAAGAGAAGAAATAGGACAAGAACCCTATTGGCCACGTATAGTGAAGCAGCGGTCATAGAGTGAGAAACAAACCAGCTCCCCATTGAACTGATCAGAGATAAAGACACGCTTGACATACAGCCTAACATCTCCTCTCCTGGAATTCCACATCTCCTCTGTGTTTAAAGGCGCCATGGGCGGTATGAATAGAAGACTCCGAAACTCAATTTCACCCTGCAATGTGCCAGACGGACCGTTAGTAGAAGACAAGGTCAGGGATTCTGGACGTTAGAACTATTTTGTGCGAAAAAAACCAGTTTTTCATTGATGTAGCATTCCCAGCTTCATTCCAAATAAAGAATAAACAATCAGGGTAGCAAACAAACCTCAGCGGTAAAATGGGTATAAGCCTGAGGGTCCATGTATTCCTTGAAAGTACTTTTGTAAAATGCATGGTACTCTTCCTCGGTCACTTCTTTTGGACTCCGCAGCTGCAAAAGAAAAACTTAGCCAACATAATGAGGAAATCAACATGCAGAAGTACAAAGCAACTCTCAAATGAACTTCCGGCTTTGCAGATGACTGGTGAATTTGTAGATTTGAGCAGTGCCTACCCAAATAGGCTTAGTGTCATTTGTAAATACCCAGTCCCAGTACTTCTCCGTAGATTTGATATTTATATCCTGAAAGACAGAAAATGACCTATGTCAATGCCAATACCCTCCGCTCAAGAATCAATCCACGTATTGCAGAGTTGTTAAAAATAAAGACTGCCATCTGGCTTAACTAAGTAGGAATCGACAGACTTATTCAGAATGGAAATCAACCCTCTTACTATATTAGAAGTAATAAACGTTCACCTCGCCACTTCAGATAAATATGAAAGTAGTATACTAGAATCACAAATCAATCAACTGTTAAGGCGAACTAAAAAGCAATATACATAAGGAAGAACATGCCTTAAGATCTTCATCATCACTTTCCGACATCTCAACCTGGAAATACCCACCACGCGGCTTCAGCATCAAGCAGAACTTGAACACTTACAACAATCAGAGATAGTTCTGTAGAGCAAAGAATAAAGCAATACAAGAAATATGGTACCTTCTTGCTTTGGGTTTTCTCCTGCCATGTGTGAATTGGAAAAGATATGAACTGTGAGTAATTCTTGACCAAATTTGTTATCTTGGTTGGATCCCCAAACTCGTACCTATGAGCATCCTGCATGCCAAAAAAAGGAGATTATGAAAATGGCTTGATAATGCATCCATGAAATTTTTCAATCTTGGATACAGAGAAAGTTCGAATGATAACTGTATAAGATCAAGAGCAAACGAAAAAAATACCTTCAGATGCAGAGTAATAGAAGTGCCTCGAGGTATAAGTTTGTCAGTGTCCGACTCTTCCCTAATTGTGTAAGAACTTGTGTCTGCCGATCCTTCCCAGACAAATTGTTTGTCGGATTTTGGACTTTTCGTTGACACAGATACCTGCAAGTCAATAGAAATAGAAATCCTCCTGAGAACCATTCTATTGGAACACAAATTACCACCACCATAAAGCATCAATCGGATAAGAGTAACAGGCAAGAACAAAGCCAACATATCTTCTCCAGACGAATGATTAAATAGTACGAATACAAATATTTGATATGCATTTCAAGCAAGTTGCAGGAGCCACTTCATCAGGATTAGTTTCCTACAGAACACAAAGAGGAAGCAAATAACTAATAAATTGCAGATAAATGGCAGAACAACGATTAGCAGAAAGCACAGCCTACCACACACGCTAAATTGTGGAGGAGAAAGACGTTCTGAGGATTTTCTCGATCATGTAGTCATTAAAAGCAAATACCACCATGGAGAAGCAGCCGGATTCATGTTCTGTTTACCTTATCTGCCACAAGGAAAGCTGAATAGAAGCCAACACCGAATTGACCAATCAAATTGTTGTCCTTGTTAATCCCCTGGTTTTCCTGTTGACATAGTCAAAACGATGAATTTCAAGTCACATTGATGAATACAATAATGAAAGTCTTCAAACGCGGCCTTTCCATTATCATACCAAAACACAACATCCAGGAGACTGCCAGATGATAATTACAACCACTTGTCATCAAAGATCTGTTTTCGTGATGTGGCATTCCACGATTCTAGGTACCAATGATTCGTTCGGAAAATATAGGTCACTTCCACTTTCATAGGGTAAATAAGAATCCATCTAATTGACGATAAGCGCACAGAGCACATGCGTTGAACTACATCTCAACCTCAACAAAGAGTACATGATTATGCTTGAAACATAAAACTTTGAAAACAGCGGTGCTGTAAATATAATATGACAGTAAAGAAGAAAGGACAAACTAGAATATACCCCATTCCTAGTGACTTGTCTACTCCCAGTATACTACACCCAGATGAGTGCCATTGCAACTGTGGGGTGAGAGAATCACCTTAAGCGCTTTTAAAAATTTGGCGGTCCCACTATGTGCGATAGTTCCCAGGCTCTCGATCAATTCTTCGCGAGTCATGCCAATACCGGAGTCCCTGTCATTCGCAACATTCGTTGGAAACTTAACGTTACAAGCCTATATGACCATAAGAACTTTGTACGATCTCCTGGTCCAGCTGAAATGAAGAAACTAAAAAGCACTTGACTTCCAGTCCTATGTAAAGTTTCCTTACTCTTAACTAGACGCAATATATCTTTGCATATGACACTGAATTGGCAAAAGAGCTTACGTGATAGTGAGGATGCCAGCATCATTATCAGCCTTAATGCGAATTTCTAGATTCGGATTGGCGTCCAACAAACTCGTATCAGTAACGCTTAAAAACCGCAGTTTGTCCAAAGCATCACTCGCATTGCTGCAAAACTCGAGCCATGTTCAATCGAGCCAAATTTAGTACCGGTATACCCCAACCTTGTATTGAACAAATGAGCAAGAACATAACCGAGCTACATATACAAAACAGATCCTTATCAACACTTCTGAATCCTGAAGGGATAATTCAAATTTCACCTGACAAGTTCTCGCAGGAACACTTCCTTATTGCTGTAGAGACTGTTCACAATCAGATCCATAAGCCTGCTCACCTGTTTCCACAACAAGCACAAGACTGTTGGCCACCACTCACATAGAATTCATTTTAAAGAAATCATATAGAGGTTAACAAATAAACAGGGAACAAAAACATGTATATTTCAGAGAAAATCAGTACCTCAGCTTGATATTCATATTTCTCCACAGGTGCATTGTCCATCGATACGTTTGACTCATACCGAGTGCCCGCGTGCCTCAACTTATCATAAATGGGGTCCGAACAGAAGGTTCGTCCTGTAAACGCCCCGGAAATATTTCGTACCGGATTGAAGGAGATTCTTGAGTTTGTGAATGCATGTTTAGAGAAATTTCCTGATTGACCATAGCAACTCCCGCTATCGCCAGAACCCTACAACAACCGAAACAAAAAGTAAAAAATCCTATACAATGCTTCTCAGATTCAATTTATGCAATTCAGAAGGTGAAAACTAAAAAAATTAACGAGTTTCTTGAGCTACTGTTCGTTCAAGGTAAAGAGAACAAAAACCAAACGCTCAGACTAATATAAAAAAACTACGTGCAATGAAATACTACGTTTAAACCTTAAACCCTGCTTAAACCTTAGGGCAAGAAAAACGATGTTTCAGTTCGAAGTGCACGACATTCCGATTCAATGAGCATACTCATTGCAGGTTTTTATTCTTGTTTGGAAAAATCAAGATCATCAGCAGATGTTTTGTGAAGGAAATTCTCTGCACCAAAATGCACAAATACAAGAGAGAGAGACAAAGAAAGCAAATAAACATAAAAATAAAAATAATAAGGAGAACGCGAAGAAACTGAAGCCAACCTGATGCAGTGGAAACGAAGCACTTGCAGCGGCCGCCGAGGAAAGACAGCGACAGACATCAAACGTGGCTGCTGGAAACAAAACAATAGATCTCAAATCACGCTTTGCAAGCGCGCGCCGCGATATCGAATACATTTTGGCCAACAGGGAGAAATTGTCCCCCTTAGTCGCACTTAACTCCTTTGCGATCAAACCACAACCAATTTCACAGAGAATTGAATGCACCGCAAGAGGCACTAATGAATCTATCAACTGCAACGATTGCTCCACTGACTCAATCCTGGACCCTCCAATTCTTGACTCTCACATAAATGCGATAATCCTGCATTCCTGAGCCGCCAGGCGTGTACGTAGAAGAATCTGGAAACAGAAGCCCTACAACCTTCATGTTCATGCCTTGGTTCGACGAACGGGAAACACTCGCCGATAAATATTTTTCGTCTAAATATTCTGACCGTCGGGCTCGACTTGACGCTTTCCGTTCACACAACCCTGTCAATTAGAGTTGGGCTTGGTGCAATTAGAGTTGGGTGTATGAATTTGGTCTTGTAGTGTGACTTTGTGTAATGTTTCATGTAAAGTCAGAACGCAAAGTCACACTCTAAATTTGACATACTTGGATTCAAAGATCTCTACAATATTATGAACTTGACATATTTTATCACAAAAGATTTACATTAATTAATAAAGAATTTAATAAATTTGTAAAGCAACTTAAATTAAAGTCTTTTGAGATTGTATGAAGTTCTGAATTTGTTCATGATTGAACTTGTGAATGTTGAGGTTTAGGGGTTAAAGACTTGGTGATAATATTTGGGATGATAAGATGATGAAAATGTGACCATTTTTGTAACAATAGAGTTATTCGTAAAGTCCTCACTCAAACTCCGGTTTGCAACCTCAATGAGGAAAGTGGGATCCAAATTTTCTAATCGTCCAAAAAGCAAGGAAAAAAAATTTGGACAGGACTTTGAGGTAGCCAATGAGGGATCGTTGCACATCCCAAAGATTTCGCTACCCTTGTCCCCACCACTTTCCAAGCCTCAAACCATTTCTAAAACCGTACCTTAGTGGGCCACTGCGTGGTCCCACCTCAATAAATACTTGTCAGATTTGCTAAATAAGGTTTTAAAAGTGAGGATCAAAACAAGGAGAAGTCCACTTTACTTTACGAATAACTCTAATGAACTAAGAAAATTTTGAAATCACATATTAACACATTTTGATTTATCACACATTGTTTGTACCATTCTCAATCTTTAAAGAACTAGGACGTGTGGCAATCTTTTCTTGAATGTCAAAGGGCATAGTTCATGACGATTGAGAATTTTCATTCTTATGGAACAAACTTTTCATCACAATGATGATATTTGCATTAATTTTATGTAATATTTTATTGAAAAAATTTGGTAACAAATTTTTAAAGTTTGATTGTGGATATATATATATGGAACATCCATACGCAAAAATGATTCACCAAAAATGGAATTTTGCTTTTATGAAATTGAAATTTGCTATGCTTCATTAGGATTGTGTACAAATTGGGCATTATGTAAGTAAGATGAAAAATTCAATTTTTTTAATACTAAGGTCGAGAGGCCGTTGGTTTCCATCAATGAGATTGCAAGAAATCATGTGTTTGGCCTCTCGACCCTTCACACTACAAAGTAGAGTCCAAAGGTCATTAACCAATTGAATGCCTACGTGGCAACACTTTTTTTACCGCTTCTCGACGCAAGTTTGGATCGAGCAAAAGTGAAAACCCAAACTTTGATCGAGAGTCCGTTGATTATTTTTCATTAAAAAGTAAATAACTTATTTTCAGCTAATTTCTTTCGACCTCTCGACAAAGCTTGAGCACTCAATCACCACGACCTCTCGACTTGGTCGGCCGTAGTGTGAAATAGACTTTAATGTACAGTAGAACCGAAAGCTTCTAAAAGAGGAAACAAAGACTTATGAAATCTTATGAATGTGGTCTTGTCAGAGTTACTGCACTTCATTTCAAAGCAAAGCAATTGGCTGCTTCCCTTTTCAATCTTCACAAATGGCCTTGGAAATCGTACATCTTAGTGCATAAATAATTGACAAATGTACATGCCAGCAGAATGCTGGACCACAGTACCCTTCGAGTTCTGCAGTATATACCGTAGGTCAGCCCTGTGTACCAATGCCAAATACTCACATCCATATCCATGAACCCAGGTATCGACAGCAATGCCATACACAACAGATACCTGTGTCCCACGGCAAGGGCATCAACACCGTCGAGGGCATACACCCGCGTTCCCTGGTATTGGCATCCGTATCGGATGCTGTCTCGGATGGTGATTGCCATCTTCAGGGTTCTCGTGCATCAAAGTATTATAATAATTTTAATTCTATAGTCAATGTTTAAAATTCTCAATACAATTTTTTTCATTTTAGCTTTATATTTTTTTTGGTAAAATTAAAGTTTATTATTGTTATTATTAATTTTATTATTTTATTATTTTATTTTATTTTGACATTTTCTTCTTGTAATGTGAAATCCCAAGATCTATACATTTAATTAGCATGTTTGTTTGTTTGTGTAGACAATTGAGATGTCATTAACCAAGTGTCTGTTAAGGACACTCTTGGTATCGATGAAAAGCTCTCAACAAGGAGGGATGCACATACTCAGTTTCTTCGCATTTGGATGTATGTTGTGAAAATTATTCATTTTAAAGTTATTTTTAAACCTAATTGAATAAATGATCGATGTTGAGAATCAATTCTATCATTTGAATTGCAAATGTGAAGAGTTAGGATGAACTAAAAAAACATACTTGATGCATCTCATGGCCTTTGTCAAAAGTTTTTCAAGCATACTAGATAAACAAATAAATAAGAACTTTGTGTTCTTAGAGGGGCTCCATGAATGAAGTGTCTGTTCCTAATACCTGTGAGTCACTGTCTATAGACAAAGGATCATTTGTGCAAAACTACTACCCTCTTGCAAGGAAAGTCTATATAAACATACTAAATAAACATTCTTGAAATATTGCATGACCTTGATAATTATTACAAAAATTAGGTCAACGGCACATATCATTCTAGTCTATACATTAAGAGAGTTTATTTCGTTTGTTTTGTTTTTGGAACTACATTGAGATCTCGATGACCAACTAAGTGTCCTTTGGAGACGTTTCTTGGTACCGTCGAAAAGAAGGATGCACATACTTTGTTTCGAGGTGTTTGAATCTACATTGCAAAAGTTATAGAATTTCAAAATATTCATGGCTACAAATTTTTTTGGAAGATTAGAGAAATAAAAAAATTAAATGAGACTTAGAGACAAATACTAGTGCTCTCACTTTTTATTAACCATTTCCAATTTCAACACTTTTTCAAAGATGCATTGTAAATTGCACTTTAAAATGATACTTTGAACTTGGCATATGAACAAAATTTGTACATTATGAATTTTAGGGTCTATTCATGTGGTTAGATATGTAGTTGCTACCACCAATATTTTTCTATAAATTTTGGAACTTCAAATTCAAAATTACATGATAATTCCATTACAAATAAGGTACTGGCAATTTGTGAGTGATTTTTTTTTGTGATTGGTTGAAATGAAAAGCTTTAAGTTTAGTGATTTTGGGAGCTTTTTTGGTTGCTTAATTTCATGAGTTGACTTTTTCAAAAGTATTTTTAGACTAATAATTTCAAAATATGATGTGATACAACATGACCTTAGATGAGGCATAAAGTTTTCACAAATCATCCCCTTTATAATCATATCACACATATATGTAGCTAACTCCCTCAAGTTTTTTGTGTAAAATTTTCACATTGCTAAAAGTGCACGATGAATGAGAAATGGGAAGTTGTTTCTATTTTTTTGTGTAAATTCTTCACACCACCAAAAGTGCAAGATGGATGAGAAATGGAGGTTGTTTTTTACATCAGACGCTAGTTGGGTAGTAGGGGTTAAACTTAGATATGATGAGAAGTAGTTATTCTAATTACTATATTGAATGTGGTAACGGCATATATCACACTAGTTCTTAATTAAACAAAATGTATGAGTAAATTGAAGCTAGGGACACTAATTTTAATAATAAAAAATCACTAAAATCTAATTTTTTTTGTAATAGACTAAATTTAAACGGTCAAGTGAACAGTAAGCAAATTTATAGGCAAAGTGATGTAACCTTGACTTCGAAAGGACTCCAAATTTTTCATGGAGGCTCATCCGGTGACGTGTTCCGGACAAGGGACTCGGATTTGCGGACCTGCATAAGGACGTGGATACTATTAAACAGCTAAAATTTTATTGCCGAAATGAAACAGAGCATTTCCTTGTCGCTATGGCGGACCTGCGTTTTGCGAAGGCTTTAGTGCTCGGATTGTTAATATTGGCACTCGTCACTGTTGTTGAAGGTCTTTCGGAGCTGGCTGTGCGTGATCATCGCCTCTCGCTGAATAATGGATTGGGTTCTACGCCGCCCATGGGGTAAGCAGTTTTTGAACTCTCATTTGTTTTTGTTGCAATTCTTGAGGAATGTAAATCTTTTTTCTTCGCAGATTGCGTGGAGTTTTCTATAATCGGTTTACACGAGTTGACGAATGCATTCTTGGAGCTCTGATTCCACATAATAGAGCTGCTTCTTAATTGGCGGATTAATTTATTTTTTAGTTCGGATTCCATGTGCTGAGAGTTTTTTCGCTCCTGATGATTTCTTGGATATGAAGTAGGTGACTTCTTGTCTTTTGATTCCGATTTCCTGAAGTTGTAGTAGGAAGGAATTTTTTAATTCTGCATTCTGGTGCTTAAAGCGTTTCTGGTGGAGTCTTGTAATCGAAATTTCTTAGAGCTTTGAATTGTGCTCACGAACGAATTCTTGGAATCTGAATTGTGCGGATAAGTGTATTTGATAACTTGCTTCGTTTCGCTTTTGCTGCTTATCGTGGCATTCACTTCTTTTTTGGTCAGTTATGGATTTATCAGACGTGTCTATATAGCGAAGTAGGTGATTTGAGTTCTTTGTCTTTGGCTGTTTATTTCTTCATTTGTGGAAAGGAATTTTTTCTTTTTTTTCTTTTTCGTTCTGGTGTTGAAAGCAGTTTTCGTTGCGTTGTAGGAGTTGACGAATGGATCTCTCAGAGCTCTAATTTCTCGGAATCGTGCTTCTTTCTTTGGCTAATGCTTCTGTCATGAATAATTGTAGCATTATATTCTTAATGTAGAAGATATTTTAAAATTATTTTAACATGAAGTATGCAGTCCGAGGATCCTCTATCTTGCGAGTATTAGCCGCAGGTTGTCGTCTTCGACGTTCAGGATGTCTAGAGAATCAACTATCAGAGAAGCATATATTTAGAATTTTCGAGAATATTTCATCCAGGTTGTTTAACGTATTTGACACTCGACTAATTAGACAGTTGACGTGTAATTGATATGACGTTTAAAGAAGAAAATGAATGAAATGAAAAACGAATATATGTGGCCGGCTTAAGTTGCAAGTCTTTGCGTTCCTAAATTTTAGTGTACTTCATGCTTTAGATACTGCATTCTTGAAATGTATGGTAGCTAAAGAGAGGAGTACATTAGAATTTACGTAGCTAGCTTTAATCACTATTCTTTATGTTCGTTCTTTCCAATTCTCTGAAGAATTGCTGCTTAAGCTGAGGTTTTTTTTTTTTTTTTTTGTTTCTGGGCATTTTTGCACTTGATCTTGAAGTTAAAAGAGTTTTCATTGATACCAGTGGCCCGTTCCGCAGACAGTTGAGTTGAAAACAAGCCCACTTGGGCTCACCAGTCGGTAAGATAATGGTGATTCAAAATTGTTATGACTCATTCTCTTATTTTCTTATCCTATATCGGGAGTCGCCTTATTTTCCGGTGTTCTTACGAAATTTGCAAAAATCTATATAAATTTGAGGAGCTGTTTTGGTCGTGTAGAAATCGGTATGCCTTATCAATGCGGACAGTCGTTTATACGATCTGAGCAACCTTGTGCGTCGAACCATCGTTTTTCATTGATTTTTCGGCTGGTTCAGAATTGATAAGGCATACCGATTTCTTTCAAGCCAAACTTACTCATGTGGAAATACTGAACGCTTTGCCCCTTAGATCAATAATGTCCTTGTCATTATGGATTTGACCGCGGTTGGCTGACTGAACAGAATGAGATTTGACTATCAGATTTTAAGATCATTTTTCTCCGGTCGATGTCTTGTTTTGTTGGTTTACAGTTGGAATAGCTGGAATCACTTTGGGTGTAAGGTGAACGAGACGTTAATTTTCAAAACAGGTAATATATCTCTTCGGAAAACCTTGCCCTAACTGGTATTTTTTATTAGCTGGAATCTATGGTGTTTTAATGGGGAGGGATGCATTTAATTAATAGTCTCTTTCAGATGTAGGGAAGAATGCATGAATCAAAAACTGTCTGATTGGAGGATTGACTTTTGCGGCTTTGATTCAATATTTGAATGTGCAGCTGATGCGCTTGTGTCAACGGGGCTAGCTGCCAAGGGTTACAAATACGTTAACTTAGGTAATGATTCGTTTATTTGAGTGCAGTTTGCAAGTTGTTTCGTTTTATTCCCTTGTTAAGAATATTCATTTTCCAATAGTAGTAAGAGAGATCTCCTTGCAAGTTAGCGTCACATATTCTATACATGCCCATACGGATCTGTCTCTTGGAGTAAAAGTTACTCAACTGTTTTAAATGTGGCAGATGACTGTTGGGCTGCTTTGAAACGTGATGACAAGGTCAGTCAGCATTCACCAGGATTCTAGAACGTGCAATTACTAGCCAATTATTTTTTCTTCGTGCCTCTTAGGATGCCGTCTTGTCAGCTGGATTGAGACTTTCAGTTTTATTGTACTCTGGCCATCTGAAGCTAGTAAATGATTGGAACCACAATATGAATTTATGATGTCCGCTTGTAGACAAGATTGCGTCTGATATGAATTTTTCGATCGTGGCAGGGTAACCTCCAGGCGCGCCCCACGACTTTTCCTTCGGGAATCAAAGCACTGGCAGATTATGTGCATAGCAAAGGTCTCAAGCTTGGGATATACTCAGATGCTGGGTGAGTAGGCCATTTGGTAGATTTCTACTCACAAAAGTTTGTTTACCGATACCATTACCTAGGTGCGCTAATTGTGTGTCTCCGTGTACTATGGTGAGTCACCCAGTCGTTTTCTACTCTGTTTCATAGAATAGTAGCTGAAGAAGAGTTCCTTATACAGCTACAGGATCCTGTATATGGGTTATGCAATTTATTTGCGCACCTCACAGTTGTGCACCACTTGTACTAAATAAAGACCTGTTCATATCCTAATGTTACTCTAAGGCAATTACGTAATGGCAGGTATTACACTTGTGCATCCCAGCCTGGTTCACTTGGGTACGAGGGTAAAGATGCTCAGTCGTTTGCTTCATGGGTAAGCTTCCTTTGACTACTAGAGGTGTACTTAGTAGTCAGAAGCAGAGAAGGATCAACTGTTTGGTGGCTGTCTGATGTGAACTGAGCAGCCTTAGCGGCTCCTTGATTGAAGTGACATTTGTGTGATTCAGGAGTTGACTATCTCAAGTACGATAATTGCAATAACGATGGAACCACACCGGAGCACAGGTAAAATAAGTAATTTGTGTAAAAAAATTTGTCCAAAAACGATATTTCTTAGTTGTAAAATTGGGCTTGCTGTTAGGACTCGATCGTGTTTTCTATCTTAAGGGTGAATGGGTGAATGGTACTATCGTCTGAAGGTACGCTTGGAGTATGTACTGTTGCATTCAGAAATAATTCATATGTAGTATGCCTCCCAAGTTACTTGGAAGGCTTATTAATCAAAGAATAAGCAGAATTATTTAACTAAAATAGGAAGTTTCTAGGGGGACCAATTTGTGATTGACCTTATGAAACGGCTCAGCCTGCTTGTTTTCTTGGTTTTTTTAGGTATCCTATAATGCGGGATGCCTTGAACAAGACAGGTCGGCCTATTTTCTTCTCTATGTGTGAATGGTGAGTATTTCATGACCGGTCTCTAGTCTCATCTTTTCGTTTTGTTAGTGGTGGCCCGAAGCATCGTTGTGGAGAGATATAAATCGTTTTCTATTTTCATGGCACTGTGCGAGATTAACGTTGGTGAGAACTGCAAAGACATTTGATGTTTACAGATTCGATGTTGTAGGGTGTAGACGATCCAGCAACATGGGCGAACAACGTTGGAAACAGTTGGCGTACTACCGGGGATATTTCCGATAATTGGCAGAGGTGAAAAACTCTGGATCACGTGTGGATTCATGTTGTGAGCATT
>CAXARX010000562.1:0-20822 GCA_963971425.1 Bryoerythrophyllum caledonicum | reverse complement strand
TGTCGTTCAAACGCACAAACATTGCATCTGTGTTGCTTCTACATGTGATTTTTGTAAAATCACTCGATGGTTTTTCCAAATCACTCTTGAACATCTTCAATGATGTCTCCACGACATTGCATTCATCATCAGTCTTCATCGCAAATTTCTTCTATTCCTCCAACACTCGGTTTATTAATGATGGTTTATGTTGGAGTTGTTGCATTCACCCCAACCACCGAGATTTTGATCGGCTTTTAGAGAGGCATTCATCCATAACCTCCTCTCATTGTATTTGTTCCTATTTGGACAGAATAATGGATTTCATCAGATTAGATTCAAATCGTGGTTGTTTCGATTTCACCACGTTATTAGGAATCTCGTCACTCTCGCTATCGGACATCGCCAATGCCTTTTCTTTGTCCAGTGCTTCATTGTTCTCCAATCTCCACTGCTTTGTTCTTGTCAATAGGAAGAGTCATATGATCCCTCTATTGAATTCCCTTTTCCTTTCGAAAGGTAGATTGCAACTCCTTCACTAGCATATTCTCCTCCTTCAACACCTCCACCTCCTCTTTCAATTTAGACAACTCTTTGTATATGTTCCAATATTGTGATACCACCACATCTACGTAATCATTCATGGTTCGTACAATTCCATCAATGAACCTCTTGAATACATGCGCACGACTAAGAAGTAGAAAAGTCGACTTCTGAAGTTCAGTGACCATGTCCTGAAGAGGATAGACCCTACCGGATAATGCTAGTGCTGCGTTTGACATAGTCATAGTGGCGTACGGAAATTCAACCATTGGGATTAATTCCATGTCTTCTTGCTCCAATAAAGACATGTGCTCTTCTATGTCATGTTTTGGAACTTCTTCTAGCATCTCCGAAGTCTTCATAGCATAAAACATTGCTTTTAGGTATTTGGGATTGGCAAGTAGAGCAAAACACCTCATCGTTATCTCATTCGTAGATGACAATAGCGGATTCTTCTTCAAAAGATCTCGCAAACAATTCAAGGGATCTACGTTGTTTGCATCATCAACATTGGTTTATGGATGATTGCCTTCATTGATCCGACTAAGTACTGGACTCGGACTCGGCGACGATTGCGAATTAGGATCTTGAGGTATATAATGGAGGCTATCTAATGCGCCGCTATTGATAAGGTCATCAATTCTCAAAGTGGCCACACGTATTTCGTCCTCACCACCCTCTTTCCGTAACGAAGATGGCACTCGACTGCCATTGACAACAATGGTTGCCAAAAGAGGCTTACTAGCAAGCACCCATCTCTTTACATTTAGAACACGGCCTGTGAGATTTTCAAACACATCTCGTGCAGAAATAGTAGGGCTCGTTGTTGACAGCTCATGAGAATGTAGAATTAGAACACCGTGTCTTGCACAAGTAGTAGGACCCGCGCATAGTAGCTCTTCAGCACCTACAACTTAAGCACCATCTCATGTTGTAGTAGTAGGGCCCGCGGTTGGTAGCTTTTGAGCACCTACAACTTCAGCACCATCTGTTGGAAAAGTAGTAGGACCCGCGGCGGGTAGCTCTTAAGCACCTACAACTTGAGCACCATCCCTTGCAGAAGTAGTAGGGCCCGCGGTTGAGAGCCCATCAGAATGTACCACAGGAGCACATAGCGCCTCAACAGAGACTTTACGTGTAGCCGTGGTATTATTATTTATAACCACGGTTGTTTCTGCTACATCTACCTCCGAAGACCACGAATTTAAAATATCCTTTTCGTTTGCAACAATTAAAAGGGGATTTCTCTTGGTCACGGGAAACATGCTCCAATCCACTTTCCATTTTAGTCTGAGTTTTGCATACACCATGCTCGCCACGCTGCAATTGATATACCCTTACCTATTGGCTTCTGTCCAAATAGAGCCTTCCACACCTCCTCCGATCGATGAACAAAGTGTTTGTTGTTGCAATTCCGTGGTTTGCAACAAAAATCTGTAGTCTGGTGCTCGTGAGCTTTTCGAGGCCATAGTTTGTCGATGTGGTACATTTTAATGTATTTCTTGCATGTTCTCAACCTCCAATAGTCCGCGTCCTTGTTCTCCCAACCACTCTCCGCAAGGATGTTGAGATCATCCAAAATTTTATAGTGAAGCCTATGTGTAGCCTTTTTTGTTTTTACGTGTCTTAAGATCCACTCCTTTCGAGAAGCAAGACAAAGAAAAGAACAAGAAGGGCGGCCAAAATTCCAAACATCGCAAGAAGATCTTGGATTTGGAAAGCAGTTTTGAGTCATCCGGATCGGAAGTTTCCGATCCTAGTTTGTCAAGTTCAAATGAAGATCGGAATGTCTTACCTCCTCGTCGATCGTCCAAACAGAGTTTCTGCGACAAAAGTATTGTAAAAGTCAAGGCGGAGGATGCAAGTTCAAAGAAAGTGATCAAGAGCATACATGAGTCACTGGAGGCGATCCGAGTCAACCTCGCCAAAAACCAAAGACCAAGACGGGTTATTCCAGCCTCCCGATCTAACGTTTGGTGCGGAAGATGTGGAGAATCGGGTCACTATCCAAGTGAATACCAGAGAGTCACCGAGAACCAGGTGCACTTCGTCTTAACGGAAGAAGAAGTCTATTACACCATGGCACCGGACCGGAAGAGGAAGAAGTTTACGAGGTTAAACCAACATACAGAAGAGGGAAAGGTATCGCGGTACCAATCCGGTGTCACGAAGTTTGCTTCGTATCCGGTAAGCACGGGGCTCCTTGTATGATAGTTATGAATTTTTTGAGAATGTTTCTACAAACCTTTCATTGTCAATATACCCTCACCCAAATGCCAAACCTTAGATGCACTTTCTTCCCATACAATTTGACTTAGTCTATTTTGCCCTCACGTAGCTCATGACCTGTTCATTCTTTGCTCAGGAAACATGACATGTTAATTTAATACCTTGTCAAAAACTCACATACTAAATCTTGTGCTTAGAAGAGCTTTGCACAACCCGTAGTGAGCGTTTCCCTCAAACTGACTTTCTAGTTTCAACACTACCTCAATAACCCGGTTGCATTCATGTGCATATCTTCCAATCTATAAGTTTAATGCTTACAATATTTTGACACAATGTAGACAAGGTATGTAAGTAGCTATCCTCTAAGTTTGGTTCTCACTCTTTCAATATTCACCGAGAACCAAGAGCTCAAAGTCAGATCACTTAGTTGCCTTAGTTTTTGGACCTCCTTCACTTCAAGACTCCAAATCTCCCTCTCTAGCTCAAATCAGGCCCTCAAAATTTGTACACAAGTAAAATACTTCACCAAGAACGTGTCTTCAAAATCTCCTATCAAGATCCCACTCTAATCACGCACAACACACCAAAACCCAATGTCCAAAATTCTGCCCTGTTTATAGATCAAGTTTAGAAGATACAACTATATCTCTCCTTCCTCATCTAAGTATCCTCAGCACCTTCAAGCTCTCTAAGCACTTAGAAACACTTAGAAAACACTTTCATTCTCAAACCCTCTAACTCTCTTCTCAAACCTTCTAACTCTCTAAACATCAAGACACGAATGCCCACTCCCCCAACTCCTCTACCTTAAGTATCCACCCCTTAGACCCCTTAAGCCAATAGGAAGCCAAAGGGGTTAGGGCACAAGGGAACCCTTGGCGGCTTGGGAACGGCCGCCGCCGCCACCGCCCTAACCTACCGCCGTCGCTTTAACCCTAACCTAACCGCCGCCGCCCTAACCCTATCCTACCACCGTCGCCCGAACCCTAACCTAACCGCCGCCGTCCTAACCCTATCCTACCACCATCGCCCTAATCCTAACCTAACCTAACCTACCCGGTCATCAACTAACTACAACTAGAACATGAACTAGAATAATAACCATACTAACATCAATCAACTAACATACTGCGAGACATAACTAATCACATGAATGTTTAAGTTTTAACCACTAATAGGCCTACATCACGACACCGGTCCAACGTGCTCAACCGAAACTTTGTTCCTAAGCCAAGTCAAAGTATGATGATGCAGCAACCCTTCAAATCGACCAGATATCCAGAAAGGCAAGTAGTCATTTGTCATGGTTATGGAGAACGTGGTCAATATGCCAATTTATGTCCTAATAGGGGGCAGAGGCATGGTGCGCCACGAGTTCTTCTATGCCGTAATTGCCAAGAATATGGTCATGACGAAGAGCAGTGCCCGAACCATGTAGAAGCACGACCGGTTCACAAGCAAGTGTAGATTCTTCCTCAGTAGCATACGGATTGAACTACGGCCATTCTGGAAAAACTGAGAATCCGGAAAAATGACGAAGGGGTGTGGAGCTGCCACTGAAGACGGAAGACTCGGTTTACGGAGTGACCACCTCCAGTTCCGCCCGAAATCAATCCAGACGTTCCGTCAAAAGAAACAAGAAAAAATCACAAAGGAAACCAGATAGGAGTAGTGATTCTGATCATCGTTCTAAGGAGCTTAGATTGCAATCGGAAGAAGATCACACTCAGGCAAACCGGATTCCAGAAGACAGCAGTGCTGAGATCTAGATGGACATATCACAACCGAATCCGTACCGAAGCAAAAAAATGTGAGTTTCAGTGATACCTCTGTAGTTATCAATCCGGATGTACGAGCACATGAGTATTACATCATTCAAGACATCAAAGATCAAAAGGCAAATGTCACGATCACACAGCTTCTACACAACAACATGATGTATCTGATGTTGTTCCAGGAGGCATAGACCCGGAACCGGCAGAGGAAAACAAAACTTCCCTCAGTGGCGGTTAACTTTACTTGACCGGAAGATATCGGAGCTCCAGAAATCTCTGTGGAGATAGAATGGTGTTTGATTTCCAAGATCTCCATCGACGGCAGATCCGGAGTCAACTTGATGTTAGAAGATACAGCATTTGATTTGGGCTTCACTACATTTGAAGCCACAGAATAGGTATTGCGAATGGCAGACCAGTCACGAGTAAATCCGGTCGGTAAACTTTCTAAAGTCCCAACCCGGATTGGAGGAAAAGACTACCATTTGAACTACATTATCATCCGTGTTCAGAAAGGTCATCTTTTTTCGATGGTGCTCGGCAGACCTTGGTTGTATTCCAGTCAGGTACTTGTGGATTGGAGAGCTAGGGAGTTGGTGGTGGGGAATCCTTCCATCCGAATTCCTTAGGCAACACAAAAGCACTTAAGTGAAACCAGTGACTCAGACAGTTACACAACGGATTGATCAAATCCAGAAGATTCTGTCCAGAGTTACTACGTGGATCCGTTTGAGAACCTATTCGAGTCGGCTTTTGGATTCTCTAACGCGGTATTGGAATATACCTCGGAAGAAATTCAAGAAGCAATAGTGGAAGATCGATCCCTAGGAGAAGTCATTGTTTCGCTCACGATGGAGTGGACCGCAGCGCAGATCCGAATAAAAAATCTTCCGATTAGTGAGTGTGAAACGAGGAAGTCCGGCTAGGAAAACCTAGGGTTATTTCCGGAAGAGTCAAATGCAGAAAAGATCAACCGGTCGTTTCACCTACGGAGTATGAGAAAGAAGACGTTGAATCCAACAGGGGTTTCTATATTAGCAAACATCTGGAAGATACGGAGAAACCCGGTTACGTCAAACTTCTCAAGGAGTTTGTAAATGTGTTCGCTTGGGAACCATCCGATTTGACGGGGGTTCCTTCTCATCTTGGAGATTATTGCATCGACCTAATGGACAATTCCATTCCGGTCCGACAACGACAGTACCAACTCCACTCCAAGTTCTCGTTGATGGTCAAGGAAGAGATCGATAGGCTATTGGAGGCAAGATTTATCTATCCGGTCCACAATTATGAGTGGGTTTCTCCATAGTAGTTGTCCCAATGAAAGTAGGAGCAAATAGAAAGGTCAAGATCTATGTTTGCCAACACTTCCGGAAGTTGAACGCAGCGACAAAGAACGATTACATTCCGCTCCCATTTACGGACATTATTTTGGATCATGTAGCGAGACACGAGTCCTATAGTTTCCTTGATGGATTTTCGGGTTACAATTAAGTGTCTATTAGAGAAAGCAACCAATTAAAGACCACATTCACGACGGAATGGGGTACCTTCGCTTTAAATTGGATGCCGTTCGATTTGTGCAACGCACCCGGAACTTTCCAACGGTTGATGATGGACATCTTCCGAGATTTTCTTTGCCACTTCCTTAAGGTATTTATCGACGACTTGCCATTCTTAGCAATCAAAAAAGCCATCTAGAATGCCTACGAAGAACCTTCGAAATATGTCGTGAAACCGGATTGAAACTTCATCCCGGAAAGTGTTTTTTCGGAATGAAAACCGGAATCTTGCTTGGTCACATTGTAAGTGAAACGAGAGTGCAAGTAGACCTAGATAAGGTAATAGTGATACTCGCCTTGTTAGCTCCAACATGTGTGAGAGAAATTCGTACATTTCTCAGATGTGTGGGCTACTATCGATGTTTCATAGAAGCATACACCAAAATAGCTATTCCGCTCACGGAACTACTTAAGAACGACACCGAATTTGTTTAGACCGGATTGAGACAACAAGCTTTTGAAGAATTGAAGATCCGGTTGTCAGAGGCTCCTATCCTTTCACTTCCGGATTGGACGAGAGAGTTCCATGTCACCATCGACGCATCCGGTTGGTGTTTGGGGGCTATTTTGTAGCAGCTTGACGTTGAGTAGCACAAGAATCCGGTCTACTATGCAAGCATGCAGATGAGTTTGGCAGAAAAGAACAACACAATAACACAACTATAGAGCAAGAGGTGCTAGCGGTGGCGTACTCGTGCAAAAAGTTTCGGCATTACTTGCTCGGAAACAAGGTAATATTTCATACAGATCACGAGTCATTGAAGTACCTTGTAAACAAACTAAATTTGTCTGGCCGGATTGCAAGATGGATTTTGCTATTGCAAGAATTTAACTACGAGGTCGTAGTTAAAGCCAAAAAAGAAAACGTGAACGCGAATTACTTGTCGAGGCAGAGAGGGCAAAAATCCGTAGCGGATATTTCCATAGATTTTTCACATGAGTTTCCGGATTTGGATGAAGAATCGGAAATAGTAGGTCATCCGGACTGTCCCTTTGTAGATGTCTTTTACGTGAATAAGGATTTTGTTTCTAATTATCAAGAAATTATAGATTACCTAGTAAACTATAGATACCCGGAACCGATGAGCTATGAAGGAAAAGAAATCTTTCACAGGAAAGTAGCTCCTTATACGTTGATTAGAGGAGTACTTTTTAAGATATGAGCAAAGGATGTTCTAAGGCGATGCCTGGAACCGGCGGAGCGGAAGAAGGTGATCCGGTCCCTGCATTTTGGAACCTCCGGAGGTCACTTTGCATTTGTAAATACCGTGAACCGGATTCGATTAGCCGGTTACTGGTGGTCACATTTGCATAGAGATGTTAGGATCTTTGTTAGGGGTTGTGATCAATTTCAACGGATAGGAGCACTATCCTTTCGGGACCATTGGCCGTTGTTTCCTATCATACCCCTTGCACCATTTGAGAAATCGGGGATAGATTTCATTGGACCTATTTCTCTAGTTAGTACAGGGAGAAGAGGTACATTATTCCAGCCACAGATTACGTGACCAAGTGGGTAGAAGCCAAGGCAATACGAAAGAACGACGTGGAAACTTCAGCGATCTTTATATTTCAAGAAATCCTCATGCGTTTCGGACATCCACTAGAGTTGGTCAGTGATCGAAGAACCCATTTCTTTAACGACGTCATGTCCAACCCAACGGACAAGTATCTTATCAAGCACCGGAAGACAACTCGTTACAATCCGAAGGCGAAAGGATTGACGAAGCAGGCCAACGGAATTATTGGTAAGATTCTGAACAAGGTGGTTTCCGCTCACAAAACGGATTGCGATCGGAAACTAGCCTCGGCGGTCCACACATACAATACCGCGGGAAAGAGTACGACCGGAAAGACACCATATTTCTTGGTTTTTGGTGAGGAAGCAGTTCATGAAGTGGAGTTGGAGGTGTAAACGTTCCGAGTCATGGCAAACCGGAATGAAGATTCCAGAGCGGAAACTCTCCCACGACTAATCGCCATTGATGAACTGGAAGAATTTCGGGATGAAGCTTTGGAGAGAATTATGGCGGTAGAATTCAGAGAGAAAGCAGACTACGACGGGAAGATTCTGGTGGACCACGGAATACAAGAAGTAGGATTCATCTTGTTCTATAACAATCGGGATAAAGAATTTCCAAATAAATTGCATACGTAATAGATGGGACCTTATCAAGCCACTCAAGTCTTTCGAAACGAATCGTTGCAATTGGAAAATCTGCGAGGCCAATGGTTTAATACTTGGGTGAATGGATCCCAGGTGAAGAAGTATACGCAAGCCTCTTCATCGGAAGATGCCTAAGTATGTTCGCGGGGATGCTCAGAGATGAAGAAGGGGTAATGTCGTAACTAAAATATTAGTTCTTTCTTGTTTTTCCATAAAATCGGAACCGGGAAGTAGTTTTAGGGAATGGAATTCAGTTAAGATAGGATTAAATAGTAGAAATAAAGGTAGGAACGGAAATAATGGACGGAGCAGAGAATTCCGGTCTATGGACGGAATCGAAATCCAACCGGATTTCGTGTCTGCTTGGATTAGGGTTAGGGAACGGAACCGAGGGCGGAGGAACCAGATGGAGTCCGTGGTATAACAACGCCACCTCTGCCATTTTTAGTCTGATTTCCTTTTGACGGATTTTTCTTGTTTGTCGTCTTCGTCTCCTCCTCGAACTGCGCACCATTCTAGTTTGTGTTTTCAGGTCGAAAGCGAGGATTCTCTCTTTAGTTTCTTTTCCGATTCTTTCCTACTTTGAAGGTTTCTTGTGAGGAACGGGTCGTGTTGTTAGGAATGTGGTAACGTAGAACCGGAAGGCGCAGTCAACCGGATCCATGACCATGCCGATGTTGAACAAGCCTACGACGAGGGAGCCGCCTTGGCCATCCAGATTGAAGTTGCGGAAGGTGTTTCCGCTACTTTTGATCGTGGAGCTGGAGTGGACGCAGCTCATAGAGGACCTTAGCGCGGTGGAGATTGCTAACCTAGCTTTGAAGCCATGGGGCTTCAAGGACATGAGGATGGTCGGGAAGCTGCTGTTGCGGCCAAGCAATGAGTTTGGGCACACAATCTGCCGTGTCCCTCACAAATGGACGAAGGACATGTGGAATGACACCTACGAAACGTGACAAGAAGCGCAAGGCATGGCCAACCGGAAGGACGAATTTGTGCACGGAAAGTTTCGGGGAGCGCTTAACCCGAAGGAAGGATACGCGGTGGAGGACTGCAAGGATCTGCACCACCAACGACTACATCAATTCTCGCTTCCGGTCCTACATCCGGAAAAGCTGACGCAGGTGGCTATCACCCTGGGAACACAATTATCCGATCGCTGAGCACGAAGCAGAAAGTCAACTAGGGCCGCATCATTTCCGATCTCGTTGCCTAGTTGGTGACGCCGGTTAGAAAGAGTAGAGCGACCCCTATTTCTCCCTACATCTTCTACCTGTATAAGCTGGAGCTGCTGCTAACAGCAAAAGAAGAGAGCGAGTGGAGAGCGCAAGAGGGAGCGTTGAGGTACGGCAACTTCAAATCCGGATCGGAATCGACGTCCGCTTCCGAGTCGGAGGAGGACGATGACGAAGACGAGCTGGCGCCATTTTCGAAGAAAATGAAGAGGACGTAGAAGGACAAGCGCGGGACACATAAGAAGAAGAAGAGACAGGGAGTCGAATCGGATCCAGACGAGGACATGCCAAGCAAACCGGAACCGGACAGCCCAAGGAACGAGAATCGGATCAAGCCGGACGAAGCAAGAAACCAGATCCGGATTCTGAGCTAGATGAAGGAGAATATCCAAACAATTCGTTCGAGGATATCATCCCGATCTTTAATAATGCTCAAGCGGATTGGCAGGTCAGCGAAGGGTACTGTGGAAGATCGGAAAGTTGATGAGAGCAAAACTGGATAGCAAACTGCATCTCTCGGTGCGAAGTGCATGACAAATCCGGAAGAATACTAGCGCCAGGAAACGGAGACTTCGCGTCTGCATGCGAAGGTGGACCCGCTCCGGAGGGAGGCATTGATCTTACATGGGGAGATGGGAGCCGTGCCGGGCATAGCGGCGGAGGCAAAGGAATCCATTCGGGTGGTGAAGGCAGTATGGGGAGAACCTCGAGAGGCCATACCCAAGGCGAGATTGTATGACGCAAGAGGTCAGTGTTTTAACCATAGAGGCCAAAACAAACACAAAAGTGGGCCGTGGGTGGGTGCCCTAAACTAACCTATTGCCCCCAAGACTTGACTCCAACCTAAATCCCCACATCTAATCACCACAAACAATACTCTAACAATAACATTACATCATACCATGTGACTTCACATCACGTGAGAAAAATGCAAAGAACTCCAATTACAATAACAAGAATGCAATCAAAATTGCAATTAAATAACAAAAATAAGAATGAAACATCAAGAAATGCTTAACCTTGAGGGGCAGAGCACCCCTCTGATCTAAAATGATCACCACCGTCTCGTCCTAACTTTGATTTGAGCGTGTGATGACTCTCTGAAAAGCCAATGCAACGATATTTCTTGTGCTAAACTTTCAGCTTCAAAGCTTACCGGAGCCGCTCACGGTCCACCTCCAAAGTACCGGCTCCCATTTCAGAGGCGCCACGACCTCCCCTTGGAAGAAAGCTTGCCACCAGCGCGTCCAAGCTTGGATTGGCACGTGTGATGGCTTCCTAGAAAGCTAACGCAAAGATTTGTGTTATTCTAAAAATTCAGATCCATCGCCTTTTGGAGCCGCTCGCGATCGCTCTCCAAAGGCGCAGCTTCAAATTCGGAGGCGCCTAAACCTCCCCTTGGTAGAATACTTGCCACCGGCACGTCCCTGCTCCGTTTGGCGCGTGTGATGACTTCTTAGAAAGCCATCACAACGATCTATCTTGCTCTAAATGTTCAGCTCCATCGCCTTCTGGAACCGCTCGCACTCGCCCTCCAAAGTCGCGCCTTAGCCAAGAACCTCTACCTTCAAACCTAGATAAAAAATTTGGCATGGCTTCGCCCTCACCATCTCTCTCCACACACACACTAACTAATGATCAAGAAAACAAGGGAGGAGGGGAAGTCAACGACCTTCCCCCCCTCATCCGATGCATGAAGAATTCAAATTCATGGACCCACAACCGGAAATGCACTAAGATAGCGCTTTTCCCCCAACTTGGGGTACTAAGATGCGCTATCTTAGTGCACACTCACTAGAGAGGGAAGTGGGTTACGCTAACCTAGCGCAACCCCTTAAACAACTCCAAAAAACCACGAAAAACCCCCTAAAAACCTACTAAATGCCACGTTAATGCAATTACCGTGGCTATGAGCCATCTCGATGGCTCACACAAGAGTTATAAGTCACAAGAAGCTATCCGGGGCTAGGATGATCCGGATCTAAAACGACCACGCGGCCAAGGTGGAAGAAACGATGGAGAAAGTAAAGAAGATTTCGGACCGTTGGGGGCTAGAAGAAAGTGCCTCCCGAGGCGAACGACGTTGAAGGTCGAGGGGAGAATCGGATTATCGGATCTCTCCCTTTCGGAGTGCTTTTAAAACGTGGATGCACCGGGTGTGGAGCAGACCCCGATTCAAAGGCGCGGGAGTTGAAGTTCGAGCCGAAAACCGAACCCGGATTAGGAGTAGCAGGATCAAAACCGGAATCGACATCCCTAGTAGTTGAAGAGGAGACATCGCGGGTGGACCTCAAGAAAAAATTTGAGCGGATGGCGACCGACACGGCAGCGCCTATCGACATCACGGATGAGGATAAGTAGTTCAGTTTTAGGATTTTTAATCGGAACCGGATTAGTTCTCGGTCCGGTTTTGTACTTAGTTTTGTTGGAACCAGGTTGTAATCCGGTTTGTAGTTGAGATCTAGAATTCTCTCTTTGTTGTTAGGAGCTCAGTTTCCGGGACTTTTAGGGTTTTCTGTTGATGTTTAAGAGTCAGCCCCCTCACGGGTGGCTGGGAGTTTTTTCTAGTAAGTTTTGGATTCTTCTTCATTTTCTTATCTGTGTATATCTCTCCCAAGCATGGCTGGGCTGTATGACGAGTGAGTCAGGAGAACGGATTAAGGGTTTGTGAGGAATCTCTCCCTTTGATGTTTCAGTTGTATTTTCAAAGTCCATGCAGGGTATTGAAGGAGTTGAGAGTGCGTTTTCAGTGCCTCAACGATTTAGAGTTCACAATTCGGGGTGAGAAAGCCATTGTTAGGATAGGCGGATATGGAGGGTATCCTTAATCGAGTAGAGAGGAGCGCGCTTAGGGAACACACGGGGTGTCTGGCTGCAAGTTGTTGAGCGGTAATCGATAATTGTCAAAAACTCGAATCTTCACTTGATCTTCTCTTGAATCTTCACTTCAATCTTCCGTTGGCCTATCCTGTGGTGGCTCTATAGGCATAAGGGTAAGGGTGTGTGATAAGAAACAAGTCCTCGGACGGGTAAAACGGGACGGCCAGACCACGAGCTCAAACCATCCGAAAGATTGGCTCCTAAATTTCAAACCCACGGTGACCAGGAAGGGCCTTTCACCGGTGGGAACAACATATAAGATCGACTATGTGGGCCATTAACCCCACTTCGTCGCCACAAACACAAAACGGGCTATTGTGGATACCCATATAAACCGCAACAATGTTTTCGATGCAGAATTGAAATTTACAACTAGCCTCCAAAACCGGTTGGGAATAACAATAAATTGAAACGGACCACAAGCCACAACACACAAAAGTCTTCAAATCTTCAAGGTCTTCAATCTTCTCTCTTCATGTTTTAAGATAACAATGAAGAAACTTCAATCTCGCTCATCTCCCTCCTTCCCAACTAACCACTGCTTCTTAAAACCTCTATAACTTTTGATCTATAAAAAACATTTACAAGGAAGATAGCAATTTGAAGAGCTAACACAACTAGCTACAACATATAAAATTTCACTAAAAATAAAAACTCTGTCCGTATTTTGTAGCCCTCAAAACATCAGTCTCCTATTTTTGGGGACTTTCTAACCTCACAACTTCTAAAAACTATAACTCCTTCAATACAACTCCAAATAACTTGTGCAATATTAATTTAGAAAGAAAATTGCACAAGCTATTATGTAAAAACAATTCAAGAAAAATCTTGATACTGACCGGAAGTTATGATCCTCCAAAGTCTCGGCCTTATTTCTCCAAGCTTGCACACAACCTCAACTTCAGCACGCTATAACTTTTTTTCCAAACTTCAAACGGCTTTTGTAATATATTTTTGAAAACCTTGTAACGAGGACTATACTCTCTGAAAATTTCAATATAGACGAACAATTAACTCAAAAGTTATGGCTCGTTGAAGCCTCTGCCCTCTCAATGAAGGTTCTCGAGTCTTCACAACTTTGAACCTCAATAACTTTTGATTCACAACTTCAAATCTACCTTGAAAACACTCTTTGAAAACCTCTCATCATAGAGATTGCAATGCCAAATTTTAATTACTTAAAAATATATGCTCCATGAGCTACATCAACTCGAAGTTCGGCTTCAAACCCCAAAACTCAAAACACACTAACTTCTCAAACACACACTCCCCGTATCTTATCCTTCTCTTCTCCCTAATCTAAGGTGAGAGATGAGACTTTTCGGCCCATGTCCCTATTAAGACCCCACCTAAGACCCCACCTAAGATTCCAACTACATCTCCTTTCACACTTCACTCAACTTCAATTCTCCTATTGCAAATTTATTAATACTAATGTCTCTTCCAAGAACTATAACTACACTTTGTAATTTTTATAAAGTATTCAAATAACAATTAACTACTAACATTCAATAGTTGTCTACTAGAGGTAAAATACTAGAGTTTCAATTGAGGCTTCACTCCATCTGCAAAAACTTGAGAATGCGTCGAACAATGTTGGGAACATAGTCTGCACGTCCGTCCTTTGATAAAGGATTAACTAGGCCCTCCAACCATCGTTGATGACCACGGCTACCTTCAACGGGCTTTGTCATGCAATACATGTATTGTTCCTTGTTCAGACCTTCAAAACACCCTTCAAATGTCATTTCACAACTATCAGGTTCAACACACCCAACTTGTAATAGGATCACCAATGCTCGAGCATCCCAAAGAAGGTTCCCGTGCGACCGCTGCTCTATACGGGGTTGCTTCAACGGTCGAGAAGATCCACCTTCATCACGAGGATGCTCAAAGGGCAATGCAGGATCCCGCAAGACGCTGATATGGCAATTGTGATAATGAAAGTTCAAGTTGAGCCTCCGGTTGAGGCTCTTTATCTTGAGACTCAGAAAAAAACCCTCCAGTTCGACATTCTGAATCTAAAGTGGAAAACAAATATCACTAATAGGATTGAATGAAGCTCTAAGGTAAAACCGCCCTTTATATTGATGTTATGCATCTCAACAGAATGGCGTCACCTTGAAGCTATTCAACAAAACATATTATAATATGTTTTTACCCTATGTACAAATTTACTACATGACACCATGAGGTCCAACTCTAGGTAGTTATGCCCGTGGGACCTATTTGAATTAGGCATGTGGAGTTCAATTCTAGGTAGTTATGGCTCGTAGGACCTATTTATAGGTTTAGTATGGCCAGTGGGGTTTAGTACTAGGTGAGGGGCGCAAGCCTATTTAGATAGCCGTAGGCCTTAGTTGATGGCTAGGTTTAGGAATTAGTAGCCTAGTTTGTTGGAGTCCACGTGGTGGATTAGAGTTTGGGGGTGTTAATCTAGGAATTAGTCCTAGTTTGCCATTAGTTAGGCTTGTGAATGAAGTTCATCGTGGATGAATTTGGTTGTTGATGTGGTTGTGAGGGAGAGTTTTGAATTGCTCTCCCTTTGTCTTCTCCCACTTCTTTTCTCTCCTTCTTCCCTTGTGTTTTTGGGCCATGGGCGGAGCCATAGCATTTTAAATTCAGGAGATAGTTTGTATAGGAGTTTAGTTAGAGCTGCGAAGTTGGAGGTTGACCATGGAAAGATCCAAAAGGCTTTGGAGCTGAAATTTTTCTTGTAGTAGGTCCTTTAGCTCGCTTTCCAACAAGCCATAACACACTTCAATCCGAGCTAGAATGAAGTGGTGGCGGCTGATCTAGTAGCCGGAGGTCCATTGGCCCTTGAAGTTGGAGATGCAACTTTGGAGGCCAACTATGAGAAGATCCAGCAGTCGTTAGAGCTAAGATTTTAGCTCATGATAGATTCTTTGGCTGGCTTTTCAACAAGCTATGGCACGCCTAAATTAATTTTAAGACAAGGCAATAGCAGCCGTTTTAGTGCAAAGGGGTCCATTGCGCCTCAATGCAAGCAACGGTTTGAGTTCTTTTGTTGTTTTGACATTTTCTTCTTGAGTAATTGCAAGTTTTATTGCACTTCTTATAAAAAAAAATTGATTTGGTTGCATGAACTTGTATGTGATACAAAGTAATGTATGACTCTGATAGGTAAATTGCTTGCATTGACTCAGTATTTGATTAGATTTGGTAAATGAAAGTGGTGTTCAAGTCTTGGAGGCATAGGTAGGTAGGCATACCGTCTCCTCGGCCCACTTTTGTGGATGTTTTGGCTCCATCGGCTCAAACACGTTCGAATATTTTTTGAAGTGCTATTAATTTTGAAGAGTCATAACTTTTACATCTTGTGTTTCAATTGAATAAAATTTATTGGAGAAAATGCTTTTATTTTTTTTAGTTTTTGTGTTAAAATTTTCACATTAATCAAATTGTTATGAATTTCTTAGAAATCATTACTGAACACATGTCAGTATTTGATAATTTTGCATTTTGGCTTTAGTAGATTAGTTTTTTTGGGTGCTTTTGACATTTGAAAGCCATTTTTTAACACATCAAAGATAATGTTTTTATTTATTAAATGCTAATGTGTGTACATGGTGATTTGATTCATTTCTTACTTTGACACATGTGTATTTATTTGAATAGGTTGACAACTAGAATTAAAATTCCAATGAGTTACTAAAAAAAATTCAATGCCTATTTTTAAAACTAAAATACTTTAATCTTGCAACATGATTGTGTGATAGAATGTCTACAAATTTTATTCACACGATTTAAAACATGTTGACAATAAAATTGAATAGATTGATTTCTTTAGCTCTCTTACATTAAGACATGAAAAACTTATTAAACGATGATGTTTATAAACCAAGAACTTTAGGTTCTCACTACCATTCTATTGTACATACATATTTGCATTCATTAATTACAAAATAAGTATCAAGAATTTATGCCTTTGTTATGAAATAATTTTATTTACATAACTACTTATCAATTAAGACCCCTAAACTTTCATATCACGTACTACTCAATGGAACTTTATAAATATAATAACTTTTGTTGGATTTACATAGTAAGAGACAACATTGGCATTGTGCAGTATGCGGATGAAAGCAATTTTTCATGGAAGTTTCTTTTAGAGACTTCCTTTAGTATGTGTGCAACATATGGTAGTAGAATTTCCCTCATTAAATGATATTAATTTTTAAATGAAAAAAAATGTATTAAAATTTGGATCACCAAGGATGCTTTCTTGGTGTATTTTGGTAACATCTAACTCTTTGTGTGATATGAATTTGAGCCATAAAATTTATATTTTATGAATTTGAACCCAACTAACGAAAGGAAGCTTACTAGGTCTAGTTTTTATGTATGCCCATGACAAAAAATTCAAATATTCTTTTTAGGTTTTTATGAATTTAATATGAATTTTCTTCACAACTCTTTTAAAAACCCACAATAATTTCAAATTTCTCCAAAAAATTATGGTTTTCTTTTACATGAAGTATGGACGTGCCTTCATTTATGAAAATTATAATATTGAATTTCCATACCAAAACACATTGTGGAATCAATTGTAATTCTACGGAAATTCCATGGTAACATGCTAGTCCTTTCGGGGTTAAGGATTTTGGTTGCAATGTGTAGCATGTAGGAGGTGTATGCTATTTATTCATTTTATAGCGTTGATGTGTTCAATAGAGCATTAAATTATTATTAAATAAACCCAAAAAATAATCATTGTCGGGGCGCTAGCGAGGGCAAGAATATGCACAAGCAATTTTTATTTTTATTTTATAAATTTTAATTTATTTGTATCCTCAAAATTTGAGTCAACTTGCTCAATTGCGGTAGCACTCTATGTTCAACACCATTCACTATGAAGATGTCAATTCTTTGTTCAATTGCCATTCCTTCAACACTATACCAAATCCAACAAAATTTGTTGCTATATATTCACAATTTTCAACATCTTTATACACTTAAAATTTTGCCTCAAATGATTCAACAAAACAATTATTTTCTTCAATATTCTCATTTTACTAAGACCAATGGACTTATCTTGACATTTAAGGGTTAACTCCAAGTCTCTAGCACTTAAATCCCACCTTAACACCAGGTCTCTAGAAGTTGAATCTCAACTTAATTCCAAGTCTCCAACACTCGAATCTCAATATAAATTAGCACCCACCTTATTGCCAATGCACAATCACACGCACAAACCAAAGAGAGAAAAATAAATAAACAAATAGAATAAAAATTAGTATTTTCTCCTCAAATTTTGTGTCAGACACCCTCATTGTGCAAGCACGCTGTACTCTACAATTTTCTCAATGAAAACTTCAATTCTTTGTTTAATTCCACACTAAACCAAATGTGGCAAAATTTGTTTATATAGGTTTGCAAGTTCAACATCTTTCTTCACTAAAATTTTCACCTCAAATAATTCACTAAAGCATTTTATTTTCTTCAATATTATTTTTTTAATGGGTTAACTTGACGTTTAAGGGTTAACTTTAGCACGTGAGTTCAAGCACACCACCAGCACCGCTCCAATTGCCCACACCATCACATCTTAGCGTGACCCAAACTAGGACGGTTCAAGTAGCGTTTTTATGGTGAACCATTGCTCTCCGTTGGCCGCTCATTACTTTCAATTTAAGGTTCACACGTGAGTGCCACATATTTGCCTATCACCACGATTCTCTTAATTTTAAGAATTTCACAGCATTTTAGTTACTGTGAGACTTAAAAACGCCCGCTACAAAGGCCCTCTGTTGCCGTGCAAATGTAGAAGTAACGGGTTGAACGACATAATTTATAACGTTGAAGGGGTGCTAAAGGGGAGTCATTTGGACCAATTCCGACGTGATAGGATCAAAATACCGATGCCGAGACCATTGTCGAGACCGATGCTTAAATGCACAAGCTTGCTTATAGATCCACGGTTTGCATTACCCAAGCACATAGAGATGGGGGTGGGCATTTCAAGGGCTCAACTAATGAGGATCAAGCGCCCACTATTCATCAACCCCTCTCAGTAAAAAAAAAATGTCAAATAAAAACCCTCCTAGTTCTTTTTTCTCCAATTTTTTAACTTTTTTGAACCTAAAGTCCCCGAATAACTACACTAAAGTTGTTGATTAGTGTTATGTTACAATTAGTGTTTTTTACCACAAGTCAAACACAACACTAATTGTAAAGATGTTGACAATTAGTGTTGGACAATTTTAGGGCTTGCAGTCGCCACGGCGCCACCTTGAACAACCCTTGTTGGGAAAGTTGCGTCTTGACTTCTAGTTTGTGTGCTAAAATTTTCAGATGAACCCACAATGAAATGAATTTTTGGCAGCCGATCAAAGGTAGCAAGTTCTAATTCAGTTTAGAAACTGTATTTAAGGGCTGCAACTTCGAGGGCTTTGTATCTCTCTCATTCAAGGTCCAAATTCAATAAATTTTGTTGGATTTTCTTTCCTTTCAAGTGTTTTAGAAGAGAGTTTCAATATCTAATTACTATCCTTATTTTTGTGTACATTGTCAAACTCAACACTAAACTTCAAAGTGTAATTTCTTATCCTTCCTTTCAATTTACTGAGTGTGACTAATAGTGTTGAGGTTTTACATTTAGTGTTCTTACACTATCGTTGCGTGTGACATTTAGTGTTAGATTCGTAATTAGTGTTGACTACACTAATCAACAACTTTGGAGTACAGAGAAACCCATGTACTACCCTTGAAAGTCTGGACTTCACCAATTAAAAAATACTGGACATTTTTACTACCCGATCCCCTATTGGCCGAACCCCTGAAATGCACTCCCATCCTAGTGCGCCTAAGTGACATGGACCCACGGTGCCATATGTCAGGTCTAGACTTTTTTTTTTAAAACTTTTTTAAGGTACAGTGGAAAGGTTACTCTTTATAGATGACCTGCCCGAGTGCCCAGAACTGAAAAGTGAAAACCAAAGCCCAGCTCATTCATCATAATAATTAATGAGAGTAGAGTTAAGGCCGAGAGAAGTGGGGCCCGCCTGTAAGGGGAGAGAGGGAATGTTCTTTGAGTAGAGTCGTCGACACTCAAGTGGGAGATGATTTGCCTCGTGATTCATCATTTGCTTTGCAGCTTTTGCCCACATTGCTCTTGGGCCCATTGATAGGATGAATAACTTATGAGATAGGACCATACCTTATTTTATTTATTAATTTATTATTGATGAATGATATTATTAGAATTATTCCCAGAATGAATGAATGCTGTAGTAAGTAGTAGGAGTAGACCGTCTTCATTTGGCAGTTTGGCCAGAGACAGGCAGGCAGGCACTCTCTACCCGTCTCGTCGGGCCCCTTACTACTGTCCTTTTCCCCCCCTTTTCTGTAGCAGTGACTGCAGAGAGCTCTCCTGCGGTCCTGCCAGGCCTTCGCTTTTTCTACTTTACAGCCCAAGTGAGTGACTGCCGCCGCCTGTCCTTGGCTCTTCAATGCTGCCCCCCATGCGCTTCTCTCTCCCTCCATTGGACCGGCCCTCCTCTTCTTCTTTGCCGGTCCCTCTCCCCCCCATCCCCCTCCTTATATTCTCCTTTCCTCTTGTCTGCCCGAATACCTGCCCCCCCCCCCCCCTGCACCGGCTTTGATTTTGTTACGATATATTTGAGTGCCGGTCTGCCGTGCCTTCGCCGTTGACACTTTATTACTGCAGTTACCCAGAATTATTACCGCACTTATGAACTCTGAAGTTATATTCTTTGGAATAAACCTCTCGAATCTCATATTTGATGCTCTTATTTTATCCCAAAATCCAAAAAAGATTTGTGGATATGGTGTTGTTCTTTACAATAAATGAGCCTTTCTAAAGCCATGTGGATCCAATCTCTCTCTTACACACTATACTAAATAGTGAAATTAGGTTGCCCCACACTAATATCTCGACACTACACTACAGTAGTGAGAAAGGCGACCGATCCGAGGGCCTTCCCCACGTGAGTCATGCCTAATTCGACTTCAATTTACTATTCATTATAGGTGGAATTGGACGTGATCCAAGTGGGGAAGGCCCTAAGATCGGTCATCCATTCGACTAGTGCGACATTCTACACTATATCAATATCATAGTTACTATAGAAGGGTGCAGTGTTGTGGGAAACATGTGTACTCTATGGGTTGGTGTACTTATTCATAACTCCGCATTCGAGAATAGCTTGTGCCTCCTTTAGGACAAGCAATGAGTCATGAGATAACATGAGATAATTTCTTTGTGTTAAATCAACTTGATTGAAAAGGTAACCTACTTTCACTATTCACTCTAATGAAAATTTGACTTCATGCAAGCAATGTCGAATTCCACTTGAATTTCTTCTTCACTACACAAAATAGTGAAATTAAAGAAGACATCATTCTCATTTCTTCAAACTAGCTAAAAGGTTTAGTGACAAGATTCGAGCCACCTAGGACATTAATTGTC